>JAVTVY010030561.1:0-119493 GCA_036873755.1 Hanleya hanleyi | reverse complement strand
CAATTCTTCCCTTCTCACCTATAAAGTAAAATGTAAATGACAACACTAATAGTTCATGTCTCCCAGTACTAATAGCATAGACATTATGTCAACATGAAAGCTTTATAGAACATTTCAATTTCATTTGAAACTATACAATCATAACACTTAAATACAAAGCTGCGCATATCGAAAACCAATAGCTTTGACTGCCAGCCATTCTTAATGTATTCAATTTGAACCGTATTCCTTCAAAAATCTCTGTGACACCAACATGACTAAGCACTCTAGTGACAAATATACACATTATTAAAAATTTTGCAATCAGAAATGGCCCCTAAGGTTTCAATACAATACGGGAAACCACTGTTAGATCGTTTTTTTTTAAATCATCAGGAGGGCTATGAATCACTATCCAAATATGATACTAACATGACTAAAGGTGTAAATCACACTTATGAAGGCTTTAATATGCAGAGAAATTGTTCAAGGAGTGCTTTTCCCACTAGCCTACATCAGTTTTAGGAGTGTGATTAGCAGTGTGGTGTGATCACACTAATCAACAAGAGCCCAAAGGCTTCAATATACATGTACGCCTGTTTATTTAGAATTACATTGGTCCAAATTTCAAGGTTGTTTAATAACCTTGTTTTAATAGCCTTGTGCGTCTGAGAATGTAACATATATCAGATCTTATAGTGAATGATAAACTCAATTTTTGGTAACTACGGTAATTCCCCTAATAATTCGATCACCGGAAGTGAAGCAAAAATGGCATATATCTGGAAACAATCTTGATGGCATTGGCTACAAAGTGTCACATTTTGTCATCATGTGACTTTTCATCAATTTGAATGAAGAATGGGAATGTTACTTTTTCTCTGTGTTTGTATAAGAGAGTTGAAAAGTGAACTTCCTGTGATTGAATTATTAGGGGAATTACCGTAGTTAACCTTGAAGTTGAAACAATAGCTGAGAGCTCACATATCCCACACTGAAATTGACAATGGTCAAACACATGAAAATAGTAGTTTTCCTGCAAATGTTTCTCATGAAGGAAAAAGTGATGTAAACTTTTGTTCTTGCGTTAATAAACAGGTATGAAGTTCATGAAGGATGTTTGTTTTGTGTGCCATATATGCACATAACAAATATACCACCATGAACATCATTATGTGGCTGATATGTACAGTATAAAAAGATGAAAATTTACCACTTTTCAGGATTTGAAAGATGACTTCTGACATCAAGTTTATATTAAATTCAGGGATCCAATGTTTCAGCCACAAAACATCATTTGGTCTTTCTGTGAAGAAAGCATCTGAAAATAGAAGAATGTTCAATTAAGAGATTAAACTAATAGTTTAGTTTGAATAACATTCATTTACACGAACTTTAACAAACTCTCTATATAAAATATATACACCTTTGCTAAATAAAAACTGTAAAAAATTTGGACAATTATTATTTCATCACAAAATTTAGAAACAGTGTGTTCAGGTTTATAAAAGTAACTCAGGAGACAAAATTATAGCATGGTTCACAGGTTATGTCACAAGTCTGCTTCAAGCAAATTAGTCTCAAAAACAACTCTCAAAGGAGATCTGAAAACAAATACAAAATTTCAGAATTTGTTCAAGTCTTCAAGAATTATTATCTGAAATTTTAGGTCATCTAACAGGTGCTGCCATCTACAGATGGATTGATGTAAAAAAGAATGCTGAGCAAGAGATTGAATTCAGGCAAGCATATGTACGAAATTGGAAATTAATACATTGAGTTAGGTTATCAAAGTGATTATTAAGAAAAGTAACTGTTAACTTCATCACCAGTTGATACCACCTGCAGATGGACTGGTGTAAAAAACAATCCCAAGTAAGATTTTGGGGTGATGTAAGCACCACATACGAAATTTGGTTAGCATCTATTAAGTTTTTCAAAAGTTATCATTGAAACACAATTAGGGCTGTTCCAGGGAAAAAGTACATGGGGGGACAGAATCCACTCTATATATTTATGTATGGGTTGTGGGGTGAAAGAGTTACATAATTACAAGGGTGATTGCTGAATTGTTGGTTACACATCATATTAAATTACATATTATATTCAGTAAAATGGGTGGTGGGAGTGAAATTATATTCAATGTTGTGGGAAAACAACTGCTGTTCTGTCATGTGATGTATTTTTTCTGTCACAGCACTTAGGGCAAGCGAATGCCCCATACCTAGCATGCTTTAGATGACAAGAATAGCTCTAATTATACTTAAGGGTGTTCGCTGATGGTAAATCAAAGTCATTAATTTTTGAATAAGGTGTGTTGAAAGAAAAGAAAAAAAAATATATATACGTTGGTGTGCAATTTGTACCTGTAGGCAACGTTTAAAGGTGAAATGCGAAGGTTTTTAGATTCTCCTTTTCACATTTTATATAGGTTGAATAATGATAGAAACACCAGTCTATCTACTTTACTTGGTTTAATTTGAATTATCTTGTTTACCAGAATCTTTTTAATAATCGGTACCCCTAGCACAGCTGAATACAGATTTGCAAAACGTCATCGCTTATATTCCCTTCATTGTGACATCACGTCAGACCAGCCGCCCGGAGACTGAACGTTACAAGTATTGATGCCCGGCCAGATGGTCTGATGTGACGTCACAAACGAATGTCAAACAAGGGCAGATAAGCAATGCGGATTTCATTTCTGAAATCGGCCGGACTTGAGATTCCAATTTTGAAGCACTTTTCAAAGTTAAAAGGAGACAAAATACTTCCAATAAAACCAAACAGAGTATTTGGGCTGATATTTCCATCATTAACTAACCCGCGAAGAATATAAATAGGGAAATATGAAAACCTTTGCATTTCACCTTTAAGTGGACTGACATATGCTTAATTTGATTTATATAACAAGAAACCATATGGAATAGCCCTAGTTTTGAAGCATATTCATGAAAAATTCATATAAACAGTATTTAACTTTTTCAAAATTGTCAATTTGAAGGGTTTTAAAGGAAGTCCATCTCTTAACTTAGGGAAGGGAGACAACACAATTGGAAAGCAAGCAAAATGGTTGCCAAAGTCAACAAGGGCCCAAGGGGCTTCAATATACACCTGTATATCTGGAATTACATTGATTCAAATTTCAAGGCTGTTTTAATAGCCTCGATTAAAATTGATCTAGCGATCGACAGAAATTTTTTGCTTATGAGAATATAACAAATATCACATCTTACATTGAATGATAAACTAAAACGCAGCAAGGAAGCAATCAGAGATTGCTCAATTGTATGCCCCCTTCCGCTTTAATGTCAGCATTGAGTCTGTACTCGACGATGTGCTCATGGCTATCAGTGTCTGGTTTTGGACTGTCCTTTATCCAGAACAGGGAGTGTATGTGGGCACTCCCTCTCTGCTGGAACTCTAGTCTCCAAAAGAAGTCCACAAGTTCACCTACTGGGGCGAAGTCACTCTGTAAAAAGGTGAAGAGAGATTGAACTTGATGGTGGAACTGTCTAGTGACCGTGACAGGATCACTTTGGATTAGTCTACATCTCTCCTGCCATGTCAGGTCTTCTATTTGGTCATTAGTTAGGTCCTGATCATCGACAACCTTGGCGAGAATTTTCAGTAGATGGACCCATCGAGTTTCTGCCGCTGAAAAACTCGCAAAGAATGTGGCCGGTCCAAGCTGTCGAATCACTGCGAATAAGTCTTTATTTATCGCCTGGAGATAAGGAGGGGAACCTCGAATTGTGTTGAGGAACTTGTAAGCGATATCTTTGAAGACATAGTCTTTTATTTCCTGATTTTAGGCAACAGTGACCTTTGACCTATGACTTCGACCTCAATTTGGGTACGCGACATCATTGCAACTGTGGATAGAAAACGTTCACACATATAGACTGGACACGAACACTTCAGCGATTTGCTTTTTTTAGGCGAGTGACTTTGACCTCTGACATGGACATTCATTTTGGTACGCGACGCGTCGTCTCCCCTTATTGTATCCACTCAACAAAAATTAGAACTGTAGATAGAAAACTGTCCCAGATATAGACCGGAAATGAGGGATTCACAGACACACACACTAACAGACGGACGAAAACCGCCATCACATAATACGTCCACATTTTGGCGGGCGTATAAAAAATTTGTAATTTTTTAAGATTTCTTGATTTTTACGTCACACTGACATTTAACCTTGATTCTGTCATCACAGTGACATTGACTATTGATCTTGATCTAAATTTTGGTATATGACAAAACGGCTCCCTACAATTTGCTGATGGACTGAAAAAAAAATTGATTTTCAACAATTTCATGATTTTGGGTTACATTGACCTTGATCTTTGACGTGGACCTACATTTTGGTAGTTGACACATCATGTCCGCCTAATGTATCTACCCACACAAAATAAATGTTATTTTTAATAATTCACTAATTTTTGCGGTACAGTGACTATTACCCTCGGTATGGACATATTTTTTATATGCATGCCAAAAGGCGGACGTATTATGTCATGGCGGTTTCTGTCAGTCTGTCTGTCCGTCGCTTGTTTGCGGTCTACATCTGTGACAGTTTTCTATATACAGTTCTAATTTTTGGGGAGTGGATACAGCTTCCAAGCTGGCTCCTGCATTCTTGCCTAAAGTACTATAATAGTATTCCCCCAGTCTCCATTCAAGAATTCCTTCCGTCAATCCTGCATGGTAGGGCCTTACCACTTCCAATTTTCTTCCCATAATGACCAACTTTGTCCTTTGTGGAAGAGAATTGCTACTAATGACTATTGAATTAATTTGTCCCAAATAATAGAGCATAATAATCCCAAATGCATTTTTTTTCCACTGTTGCATCAAACAACGTCACAAACAATGAACTGTAGCCATAGTTTACATATAATCATCTGTTCCATTATTTTACTATCACTACAGTTATTTGAATGAAGCACTGTCGTGCCAACACATGTACTGCAGCTTTCGAATATAATCACAGGTCTGTGTCAATTTACAACTGTATTTTTTAAGTACAATAGTAAGTAAAATATCTACTTTGGGTGTTTTCATATTTAACATACAACATAAAGAAATTATGGTGTACATGTATATTAGAAAGATAACCATTAAACACGACATGTAAAGATGTATCCATGTATAACATACATATAAATTTGCTGTGTACATTAGTATAAGAGAACACCTTTCAATATCATACTATAGACACTCAATGTTAAATTTACTACTCATCTTACCAACTATGAAAACGTCGAGCAACGGTTTTAAGTCATCCTTGACTAGAGGGCGAAATTCAATGTTGTAATTAATGTACAACATATGAGGGGTGAATTTCGCCCTCATCATCTCGTCAACTCTCAACCGAAAAAGGTCCCGTTCCTTCCTCTTGAGACAAATCCCAATTTGCTGTCCCTTAAAAATTCCAAACACAATTCTTCCCTTCTCACCTATAAAGTAAAATGTAAATGGCAACACTAATAGTTCATGTCTCCCAGTACTAATAGCATAGACATTATGTCAACATGAAAGCTTTATAGAACATTTCAATTTCATTTGAAACTATACAATCATAACACTTAAATACAAAGCTGCGCATATCGAAAACCAATAGCTTTGACTGCCAGCCATTCTTAATGTATTCAATTTGAACCGTATTCCTTCAAAAATCTCTGTGACACCAACATGACTAAGCACTCTAGTGACAAATATACACATTATTAAAAATTTTGCAATCAGAAATGGCCCCTAAGGTTTCAATACAATACGGGAAACCACTATTAGATCGTTTTTTTTTTAAATCATCAGGAGGGCTATGAATCACTATCCAAATATGATACTAACATGACTAAAGGTGTAAATCACACTTATGAAGGCTTTAATATGCAGAGAAATTGTTCAAGGAGTGCTTTTCCCACTAGCCTACATCAGTTTTAGGAGTGTGATTAGCAGTGTGGTGTGATCACACTAATCAACAAGAGCCCAAAGGCTTCAATATACATGTACGCCTGTTTATTTAGAATTACATTGGTCCAAATTTCAAGGTTGTTTAATAACCTTGTTTTAATAGCCTTGTGCGTCTGAGAATGTAACATATATCAGATCTTATAGTGAATGATAAACTCAATTTTTGGTAACTACGGTAATTCCCCTAATAATTCGATCACCGGAAGTGAAGCAAAAATGGCATATATCTGGAAACAATCTTGATGGCATTGGCTACAAAGTGTCACATTTTGTCATCATGTGACTTTTCATCAATTTGAATGAAGAATGGGAATGTTACTTTTTCTCTGTGTTTGTATAAGAGAGTTGAAAAGTGAACTTCCTGTGATTGAATTATTAGGGGAATTACCGTAGTTAACCTTGAAGTTGAAACAATAGCTGAGAGCTCACATATCCCACACTGAAATTGACAATGGTCAAACACATGAAAATAGTAGTTTTCCTGCAAATGTTTCTCATGAAGGAAAAAGTGATGTAAACTTTTGTTCTTGCGTTAATAAACAGGTATGAAGTTCATGAAGGATGTTTGTTTTGTGTGCCATATATGCACATAACAAATATACCACCATGAACATCATTATGTGGCTGATATGTACAGTATAAAAAGATGAAAATTTACCACTTTTCAGGATTTGAAAGATGACTTCTGACATCAAGTTTATATTAAATTCAGGGATCCAATGTTTCAGCCACAAAACATCATTTGGTCTTTCTGTGAAGAAAGCATCTGAAAATAGAAGAATGTTCAATTAAGAGATTAAACTAATAGTTTAGTTTGAATAACATTCATTTACACGAACTTTAACAAACTCTCTATATAAAATATATACACCTTTGCTAAATAAAAACTGTAAAAAATTTGGACAATTATTATTTCATCACAAAATTTAGAAACAGTGTGTTCAGGTTTATAAAAGTAACTCAGGAGACAAAATTATAGCATGGTTCACAGGTTATGTCACAAGTCTGCTTCAAGCAAATTAGTCTCAAAAACAACTCTCAAAGGAGATCTGAAAACAAATACAAAATTTCAGAATTTGTTCAAGTCTTCAAGAATTATTATCTGAAATTTTAGGTCATCTAACAGGTGCTGCCATCTACAGATGGATTGATGTAAAAAAGAATGCTGAGCAAGAGATTGAATTCAGGCAAGCATATGTACGAAATTGGAAATTAATACATTGAGTTAGGTTATCAAAGTGATTATTAAGAAAAGTAACTGTTAACTTCATCACCAGTTGATACCACCTGCAGATGGACTGGTGTAAAAAACAATCCCAAGTAAGATTTTGGGGTGATGTAAGCACCACATACGAAATTTGGTTAGCATCTATTAAGTTTTTCAAAAGTTATCATTGAAACACAATTAGGGCTGTTCCAGGGAAAAAGTACATGGGGGGACAGAATCCACTCTATATATTTATGTATGGGTTGTGGGGTGAAAGAGTTACATAATTACAAGGGTGATTGCTGAATTGTTGGTTACACATCATATTAAATTACATATTATATTCAGTAAAATGGGTGGTGGGAGTGAAATTATATTCAATGTTGTGGGAAAACAACTGCTGTTCTGTCATGTGATGTATTTTTTCTGTCACAGCACTTAGGGCAAGCGAATGCCCCATACCTAGCATGCTTTAGATGACAAGAATAGCTCTAATTATACTTAAGGGTGTTCGCTGATGGTAAATCAAAGTCATTAATTTTTGAATAAGGTGTGTTGAAAGAAAAGAAGAAAAAAATATATATATACGTTGGTGTGCAATTTGTACCTGTAGGCAACGTTTAAAGGTGAAATGCGAAGGTTTTTAGATTCTCCTTTTCACATTTTATATAGGTTGAATAATGATAGAAACACCAGTCTATCTACTTTACTTGGTTTAATTTGAATTATCTTGTTTACCAGAATCTTTTTAATAATCGGTACCCCTAGCACAGCTGAATACAGATTTGCAAAACGTCATCGCTTATATTCCCTTGATTGTGACATCACGTCAGACCAGCCGCCCGGAGACTGAACATTACAAGTATTGATGCCCGGCCAGATGGTCTGATGTGACGTCACAAACGAATGTCAAACAAGGGCAGATAAGCAATGCGGATTTCATTTCTGAAATCGGCCGGACTTGAGATTCCAATTTTGAAGCACTTTTCAAAGTTAAAAGGAGACAAAATACTTCAAATAAAACCAAACAGAGTATTTGGGCTGATATTTCCATCATTAACTAACCCGCGAAGAATATAAATAGGGAAATATGAAAACCTTTGCATTTCACCTTTAAGTGGACTGACATATGCTTAATTTGATTTATATAACAAGAAACCATATGGAATAGCCCTAGTTTTGAAGCATATTCATGAAAAATTCATATAAACAGTATTTAACTTTTTCAAAATTGTCAATTTGAAGGGTTTTAAAGGAAGTCCATCTCTTAACTTAGGGAAGGGAGACAACACAATTGGAAAGCAAGCAAAATGGTTGCCAAAGTCAACAAGGGCCCAAGGGGCTTCAATATACACCTGTATATCTGGAATTACATTGATTCAAATTTCAAGGCTGTTTTAATAGCCTCGATTAAAATTGATCTAGCGATCGACAGAAATTTTTTGCTTATGAGAATATAACAAATATCACATCTTACATTGAATGATAAACTAAAACGCAGCAAGGAAGCAATCAGAGATTGCTCAATTGTATGCCCCCTTCCGCTTTAATGTCAGCATTGAGTCTATGTACTCGACGATGTGCTCATGGCTATCAGTGTCTGGTTTTGGACTGTCCTTTATCCAGAACAGGGAGTGTATGTGGGCACTCCCTCTCTGCTGGAACTCTAGTCTCCAAAAGAAGTCCACAAGTTCACCTACTGGGGCGAAGTCACTCTGTAAAAAGGTGAAGAGAGATTGAACTTGATGGTGGAACTGTCTGGTGACCGTGACAGGATCACTTTGGATTAGTCTACATCTCTCCTGCCATGTCAGGTCTTCTATTTGGTCATTAGTTAGGTCCTGATCATCGACAACCTTGGCGAGAATTTTCAGTAGATGGACCCATCGAGTTTCTGCCGCTGAAAAACTCGCAAAGAATGTGGCCGGTCCAAGCTGTCGAATCACTGCGAATAAGTCTTTATTTATCGCCTGGAGATAAGGAGGGGAACCTCGAATTGTGTTGAGGAACTTGTAAGCGATATCTTTGAAGACATAGTCTTTTATTTCCTGATTTTAGGCAACAGTGACCTTTGACCTATGACTTCGACCTCAATTTTGGTACGCGACATCATTGCAACTGTGGATAGAAAACGTTCACACATATAGACTGGACACGAACACTTGGGCGATTTGCTTTATTTAGGCGAGTGACTTTGACCTCTGACATGGACATTCATTTTGGTACGCGACGCGTCGTCTCCCCTTATTGTATCCACTCAACAAAAATTAGAACTGTAGATAGAAAACTGTCCCAGATATAGACCGGAAATGAGGGATTCACAGACACACACACTAACAGACGGACGAAAACCGCCATCACATAATACGTCCACATTTTGGCGGGCGTATAAAAAATTTGTAATTTTTTAAGATTTCTTGATTTTTACGTCACACTGACATTTAACCTTGATTCTGTCATCACAGTGACATTGACTATTGATCTTGATCTAAATTTTGGTATATGACAAAACGGCTCCCTACAATTTGCTGATGGACTGAAAAAAAAATTGATTTTCAACAATTTCATGATTTTGGGTTACATTGACCTTGATCTTTGACGTGGACCTACATTTTGGTAGTTGACACATCATGTCCGCCTAATGTATCTACCCACACAAAATAAATGTTATTTTTAATAATTCACTAATTTTTGCGGTACAGTGACTATTACCCTCGGTATGGACATATTTTTTATATGCATGCCAAAAGGCGGACGTATTATGTCATGGCGGTTTCTGTCAGTCTGTCTGTCCGTCGCTTGTTTGCGGTCTACATCTGTGACAGTTTTCTATATACAGTTCTAATTTTTGGGGAGTGGATACAGCTTCCAAGCTGGCTCCTGCATTCTTGCCTAAAGTACTATAATAGTATTCCCCCAGTCTCCATTCAAGAATTCCTTCCGTCAATCCTGCATGGTAGGGCCTTACCACTTCCAATTTTCTTCCCATAATGACCAACTTTGTCCTTTGTGGAAGAGAATTGCTACTAATGACTATTGAATTAATTTGTCCCAAATAATAGAGCATAATAATCCCAAATGCATTTTTTTTCCACTGTTGCATCAAACAACGTCACAAACAATGAACTGTAGCCATAGTTTACATATAATCATCTGTTCCATTATTTTACTATCACTACAGTTATTTGAATGAAGCACTGTCGTGCCAACACATGTACTGCAGCTTTCGAATATAATCACAGGTCTGTGTCAATTTACAACTGTATTTTTTAAGTACAATAGTAAGTAAAATATCTACTTTGGGTGTTTTCATATTTAACATACAACATAAAGAAATTATGGTGTACATGTATATTAGAAAGATAACCATTAAACACGACATGTAAAGATGTATCCATGTATAACATACATATAAATTTGCTGTGTACATTAGTATAAGAGAACACCTTTCAATATCATACTATAGACACTCAATGTTAAATTTACTACTCATCTTACCAACTATGAAAACGTCGAGCAACGGTTTTAAGTCATCCTTGACTAGAGGGCGAAATTCAATGTTGTAATTAATGTACAACATATGAGGGGTGAATTTCGCCCTCATCATCTCGTCAACTCTCAACCGAAAAAGGTCCCGTTCCTTCCTCTTGAGACAAATCCCAATTTGCTGTCCCTTAAAAATTCCAAAAACAATTCTTCCCTTCTCACCTATAAAGTAAAATGTAAATGACAACACTAATAGTTCATGTCTCGCAGTACTAATAGCATAGACATTATGTCAACATGAAAGCTTTATAGAACATTTCAATTTCATTTGAAACTATACAATCATAACACTTAAATACAAAGCTGCGCATATCGAAAACCAATAGCTTTGACTGCCAGCCATTCTTAATGTATTCAATTTGAACCGTATTCCTTCAAAAATCTCTGTGACACCAACATGACTAAGCACTCTAGTGACAAATATACACATTATTAAAAATTTTGCAATCAGAAATGGCCCCTAAGGTTTCAATACAATACGGGAAACCACTATTAGATCGTTTTTTTTTAAATCATCAGGAGGGCTATGAATCACTATCCAAATATGATACTAACATGACTAAAGGTGTAAATCACACTTATGAAGGCTTTAATATGCAGAGAAATTGTTCAAGGAGTGCTTTTCCCACTAGCCTACATCAGTTTTAGGAGTGTGATTAGCAGTGTGGTGTGATCACACTAATCAACAAGAGCCCAAAGGCTTCAATATACATGTACGCCTGTTTATTTAGAATTACATTGGTCCAAATTTCAAGGTTGTTTAATAACCTTGTTTTAATAGCCTTGTGCGTCTGAGAATGTAACATATATCAGATCTTATAGTGAATGATAAACTCAATTTTTGGTAACTACGGTAATTCCTCTAATAATTCGATCACCGGAAGTGAAGCAAAAATGGCATATATCTGGAAACAATCTTGATGGCATTGGCTACAAAGTGTCACATTTTGTCATCATGTGACTTTTCATCAATTTGAATGAAGAATGGGAATGTTACTTTTTCTCTGTGTTTGTATAAGAGAGTTGAAAAGTGAACTTCCTGTGATTGAATTATTAGGGGAATTACCGTAGTTAACCTTGAAGTTGAAACAATAGCTGAGAGCTCACATATCCCACACTGAAATTGACAATGGTCAAACACATGAAAATAGTAGTTTTCCTGCAAATGTTTCTCATGAAGGAAAAAGTGATGTAAACTTTTGTTCTTGCGTTAATAAACAGGTATGAAGTTCATGAAGGATGTTTGTTTTGTGTGCCATATATGCACATAACAAATATACCACCATGAACATCATTATGTGGCTGATATGTACAGTATAAAAAGATGAAAATTTACCACTTTTCAGGATTTGAAAGATGACTTCTGACATCAAGTTTATATTAAATTCAGGGATCCAATGTTTCAGCCACAAAACATCATTTGGTCTTTCTGTGAAGAAAGCATCTGAAAATAGAAGAATGTTCAATTAAGAGATTAAACTAATAGTTTAGTTTGAATAACATTCATTTACACGAACTTTAACAAACTCTCTATATAAAATATATACACCTTTGCTAAATAAAAACTGTAAAAAATTTGGACAATTATTATTTCATCACAAAATTTAGAAACAGTGTGTTCAGGTTTATAAAAGTAACTCAGGAGACAAAATTATAGCATGGTTCACAGGTTATGTCACAAGTCTGCTTCAAGCAAATTAGTCTCAAAAACAACTCTCAAAGGAGATCTGAAAACAAATACAAAATTTCAGAATTTGTTCAAGTCTTCAAGAATTATTATCTGAAATTTTAGGTCATCTAACAGGTGCTGCCATCTACAGATGGATTGATGTAAAAAAGAATGCTGAGCAAGAGATTGAATTCAGGCAAGCATATGTACGAAATTGGAAATTAATACATTGAGTTAGGTTATCAAAGTGATTATTAAGAAAAGTAACTGTTAACTTCATCACCAGTTGATACCACCTGCAGATGGACTGGTGTAAAAAACAATCCCAAGTAAGATTTTGGGGTGATGTAAGCACCACATACGAAATTTGGTTAGCATCTATTAAGTTTTTCAAAAGTTATCATTGAAACACAATTAGGGCTGTTCCAGGGAAAAAGTACATGGGGGGACAGAATCCACTCTATATATTTATGTATGGGTTGTGGGGTGAAAGAGTTACATAATTACAAGGGTGATTGCTGAATTGTTGGTTACACATCATATTAAATTACATATTATATTCAGTAAAATGGGTGGTGGGAGTGAAATTATATTCAATGTTGTGGGAAAACAACTGCTGTTCTGTCATGTGATGTATTTTTTCTGTCACAGCACTTAGGGCAAGCGAATGCCCCATACCTAGCATGCTTTAGATGACAAGAATAGCTCTAATTATACTTAAGGGTGTTCGCTGATGGTAAATCAAAGTCATTAATTTTTTAATAAGGTGTGTTGAAAGAAAAGAAGAAAAAAATATATATATACGTTGGTGTGCAATTTGTACCTGTAGGCAACGTTTAAAGGTGAAATGCGAAGGTTTTTAGATTCTCCTTTTCACATTTTATATAGGTTGAATAATGATAGAAACACCAGTCTATCTACTTTACTTGGTTTAATTTGAATTATCTTGTTTACCAGAATCTTTTTAATAATCGGTACCCCTAGCACAGCTGAATACAGATTTGCAAAACGTCATCGCTTATATTCCCTTGATTGTGACATCACGTCAGACCAGCCGCCCGGAGACTGAACGTTACAAGTATTGATGCCCGGCCAGATGGTCTGATGTGACGTCACAAACAAGGGCAGATAAGCAATGCGGATTTCATTTCTGAAATCGGCCGGACTTGAGATTCCAATTTTGAAGCACTTTTCAAAGTTAAAAGGAGACAAAATACTTCAAATAAAACCAAACAGAGTATTTGGGCTGATATTTCCATCATTAACTAACCCGCGAAGAATATAAATAGAGAAATATGAAAACCTTTGCATTTCACCTTTAAGTGGACTGACATATGCTTAATTTGATTTATATAACAAGAAACCATATGGAATAGCCCTAGTTTTGAAGCATATTCATGAAAAATTCATATAAACAGTATTTAACTTTTTCAAAATTGTCAATTTGAAGGGTTTTAAAGGAAGTCCATCTCTTAACTTAGGGAAGGGAGACAACACAATTGGAAAGCAGGCAAAATGGTTGCCAAAGTCAACAAGGGCCCAAGGGGCTTCAATATACACCTGTATATCTGGAATTACATTGATTCAAATTTCAAGGCTGTTTTAATAGCCTCGATTAAAATTGATCTAGCGATCGACAGAAATTTTTTGCTTATGAGAATATAACAAATATCACATCTTACATTGAATGATAAACTAAAACGCAGCAAGGAAGCAATCAGAGATTGCTCAATTGTATGCCCCCTTCCGCTTTAATCCGACACTGCTTCACCATTGTTCTGTTTTGTATTGGTCTGTGGAGGCCTAGTTTGGCTAATTATAAAAATTCTGTTTCAGTCACTTTTTCCGGCATGCCTCGCATAATACATGTACATATTCCACCACGGACTTTCGCCAAATTCAAAGATGTGACCTGGTTATGAGACCTACATTCCTTGGGAGTATTCAAAAATGTGACCTGGTTATGAGACCTACATTCCTTGGGAGTATATTGTGGTGAAATTATCAAGCGATCGTGAACTTTGAATGTTGCATCCAATTCACTCTTTTTGGGGCAATTTCATACTTCAGGACCTATGTGATCTACTTTGGAATGTGCTTTGGACAAATAAATATATCCCATTCATTTAGGTTTGATGAACAAAAGGCCATAACTCTTGAAAATATAACCGAAAGCAGAGAAACTTCACGCTGCACAACTATGGGGTACTGACCACATATCATGCAAATTCCATAATTGTCCATACAATATTAACCGAGATCCAGCCCGGACAAGTCCCAATTCACAAAGATTTCAAGAACAAAAGGGCCATAACTCTTGAAATATATGCGAAACGTGGAGAAACTTCACACTGCACAACTACAGGGCACTCACCACATATCCTGCAAATTCCATACTTGTCTATACAATATTAACCGAGATCCAGCCCGGACAAGTCCCAATTCACAAAGACTTGATGAACAAAGGGCCATGACTTGAAAATATATGCGAAACGCGAAGAAACTTCACGCTGCACAACTACAGGGCACTGACCACATACCCTGCAAATTTCGTAATTGTCCATACAATATTAACTAAGATGCAGCCCGGACAAGTAACAATTCATGGAGATTTAAGGAACAAAGGGCCATAACTCTTGAAAATATAGGCAGAACGGGAGAAACTTTACGCTGCATAACTGTGGGGCCTTGACCACATGTCATGCAAATTTCATACTTGTTCATACAATATTAACCAAGATCCACCCCGGACAAGTCCCATTCACAGAGATTTCAGAAAAAGGGTCATAACTCTTGAAAATGATACTGGAACTCGGAAAAAACTCTACGCTGCACATGTATGAGCCACTGGCCACATTCCATGCAAGTTTCAATCCTGTCCATCAATTATTAACCGAGATATCGCGCGGACAAGAAATTCAGACGGACGGACGGCACGACAGACAGACGGACCGACAAAGCGATCGCTATATGCCCCCCCCCCCTCTAGTTAGAGGGGGTGCATAATGAGCTTAACTCTTGCTAACTAGGTGACCTTGAAGCAAGAGATGAGAGCTCATATATCACACACTGAAATCGACAATACTCAAACACAAGAAAGTAATAGTTTTCCTGCAAATGGATTCCTTTCAGATGAGAGAAAGTGTCATGAAGGAAGAAGAAAGTGATGAAGTAAACCTTTGTTCTTGAGTTAATAAACAGGTGTGAAGTTTATAAAGGACTCCTCTTCCCGTTAAATTAGTAAATATATGGTTTTTATTTCACAACAGTTTAACTAAAACATTTCAAACATGGGATACAACTACACAGGACAATACCATATAAATACAGGGGAAAGAACTTTGAATATTCCAACAATATTCCAAAACATTTAGTCAGCTAAGCTTGATTCAGCTTTGAGGGACTGCGACCTAGACCTTTCACAAATTCATCTCATATGTGTGGCTCCACTTTCCATGCGAGCAAGGTATACTCAAAATTTGGTACCAATCCATACCTTGAAACTAGAGCTATTGCATGGACAACAAATGTTAATGGATGAATGGACAGAATGCAACACAACATTACATGACCTCGTTTTCAACAAACATATGAAACTTTGACTATCAATGATTTATTGATTTTGGCGTCACAATGACCTTGATTTTTGACCTAGACCTCAATTTTGGTACACAACCTATCATCTTCCGTCAATCTATCAAGGCACACAGAAGACATGATTTTTATGATTTCGTGATGTTAAAGGCCCGGATGTAGAGAGATTGGGAGTCGGACGTGCTTTCACTTCGCTCCGAGAAATTTGTCTATTTCTGCGTATTTCAGCTGATATTAGCTCTGATTTTTGTGTAATATATTTTGTGAATACTTTTGGCAAATACCTATGGTGAAAGTTTAGAATTATTTCTCAGTTTTTTTGCTGTTCAGGGCGTTTTTCTGACTTAGTCAGTTTGGCTTGGTTTGGGAAGGCAGAGAGCCGCCATTACTGCCGCTCGGTCTTTGTGACCGAGAGGGTTGGTGTGTTTTTTCTCCGTCTCCCGCTTCTCTGTTTGCTCGCTGTCTGTAAATATTTCGTATTTTGCTGTTGTATATATATTTCTCCTTGTTGACTGGATCTAGTCTGAAGTTGGTTCGTTTTTCGTTCGGCTTGCCGTAGGTCGATTTTCACATAATATTTGTGTCAATCGAGGTAGGTTGGATACATGTAACATACCGAAGTTATATTGCTGTGCATTGTAGGCTTAGCCCTAAGTGTACAGCTGTACGCTAGCCAGCCCTCAGAGTACACGCTTGAGCGAGTCTTTTGTTCTCTGTTCTTTTGTTCGTTGGTATCACCTAGCAACGGTCCCGGTTTAGAACTGGGCTATTGTTCGACCGAGACAAGGTTCAGAGACAGTGTATTATTATTGTATTGCTTGTATAGTTTTCACATTCACCTTTAGAGTGGGGCTCCCTCAGGGGGTAGACGATGTTTACTCTGTGGGGAGGCACACTACTGAGGTTTGTGTGTGTCACTATTTGTAGTTTGTATTAAGATTCCCTTGTGGACTTTGTTTTTTTTTTTGGTTTTTTTTTTCACTATGGCATTTAGCAAGTTTAATAGGTCACTGAGCCTAAAACTTCACGGTCTAGAAAGAGCAGATCCGGAAGATATATATAACGCATTGAAAGCCACTGTTGGATCAGGACCGAAAATTCTTAAAAGTCTAGTACAGGTATCAAATACCTTGTGGAACCTCACAGTAGCAAATGAGAATACCAAAGCTCGACTAGTGCTGGAAGGTATTCACGTTGGAGATAAATTTGGCTATTTTGAGGAAATTGATCCAGGGAAATTGCTGGTAAAAATGAAAGGACCATGCGATTTCACAGATTCTGAGATCAAACGTGCTTTTGAGTTTTATGGAGATGTTCTCTCTTTACAAAGGGAGTCCTCTCTTTACAAAGGGAGTCCTACTCGTTTGATAGACAGTTTGAATCGGGAGTTAGGAGAATTTGGATGACGAAATTCAAACGTGATCTTCCTTCTTCTATTTTGATTGGAGGTTTGAGACTTCCTGTATGGTATAACGGTCAAGTAAAAACATGTTATACTTGTGGATCAGAAGATCACATGAACTGGAAGTGTCCCTATAAAAATAAATGCCTGATCTGTCATCAGGAAGGACACTTTAAAAAAAACCTGTCCAAAAGCCAAACAGGTTTCTGGAGATACCGTAACCAACGCCAGAAAGCGTAGTTCCTCTGGTCCTCGCTCTGCTCCACCCGCAGACGTCCGAAGAGGACTTAGCGCTGTAGACCTAGACCTGTGGAAGATTGTAGGCCCTGACGGCAAACCTATCAAACGTCATCAGAAGATAGCTGCCGCCGAGAGCAATGAGAAAACCCCAAACCGCTACGAGTGTCTCGAGGACGCGATGGATGAAGGTTGTAATTCAGAGAATGAAGATGTCGATGATGAAGATGTTAGTGAAAGTGAAGTTTGCGATGATGTCAAAAGTCAAAGCAGGTGATCAGAAGCCAGGTGATCAGAAGTCGGTTTCTGATCAAATTGAAAGTGTTGATTTAGTAGTAAGTCCGGAATTGAAGGTTGACAACTTACCGGATACTGGTCACATGCTTTCCGATGAGTATCTGGAGTGTAGTGATCATCCGGAGTCTCAGGTGTGTACTGATCGTCCGTTAAAAGGCGAGACTTCCTTGAACCAAAGGTCGAAAGACTTGTTGGTACAAGACAGAAAGGAGTTTATAAGCAGGAAAATAAAAGACAGGAGAGAACAAATGAAACAAGATAGGAAAGGTCAAAAAAGATTACCCAAAATAAAACGTACATGATGGCTAAGCTAACCTTATATATCTTGGCTTGAGCAGTTTGTGTTTTATTGATGTTTGTACCTGTTTTAACGCATTAGTTTACCGAGTTTTTGAATTGAGTACTATCGTCGCTATATAGCTGAAATATTGCTGAATGCGACGTTAAACCCTAATTCTCTCTCTCTCTCTCTCGTGATGTTAAAGTCACAGCGACCTTGACCTGTGACCTTAACCTAAATTTTGGTACATGACAATTCAAACCGTCTCCCCCAAATTTGTCAATGGACACAAAAAAATCATGATTTTTAACAACTTCACGATTTTAGGGTCACAGTGATCTTGACATTTGACTGTGACCTACATTTTGGTATGTGACACATTGTTTCCCCCTAATGTATCTAATGACACAAAAAATGTTATTTTTAATAAATGCCTATTTTGGGGACAGTAACCTTTGACCTTGACCTAATTTTTAGTATGCAACACATCACTTCCGGCTATTGAATGCACTCACTAAAAATTTGAAGTTTTTAACGATTTCCTGGATTTTCGATCACAATGGCCTTTGACCTCTATTGACCTACATTTAATATGCAACACATTGTTCCCCCCAGGGCATACACTCACCAAAAACGCAGCAAGAAAGCAATCAGAGATTGACCAATTGTATGCCCCCCTTCTGCTTTAATCCGACACTGCTCCACCATTGTTCTGTTTTGTATTGGTCTGTGGAGGCCTAATTTGGCTAATTATAAAAATTCTGTTTCAGTCACTTTTTTTGGCATGCCTCGCATAATACATGTACATATTTCACCCGGAACTTTCGCCAAATTCAAAAATGTGACCTAGTTATGAGACCTACATTCCTTGGGAGTATATTGTAGTGAAATTATGAAGCGATCGTGAACTTTGAATTTTGCATCCAATTCACTCTTTTTGGGGCAATTTCAGACTTCAGGACCTATGTGATCTACTTTGGAATGTGCTTTGGACAAATAAATATATCCCATTCATTTAGGTTTGATGAACAAAAGTCCATAACTCTTGAAAATATAACCGGAAGCAGAGAAACTTCACACTGCACAACTATGGGGTACTGACCATATTATGCAAATTCTATCATTGTCCATACAATATTAACCGAGATCCAGCCCGGAAAAGTCCCAATTCACAAAGATTTCAAGAACAAAAGGGCCATAACTCTTGGAATATATGCAAAACGTGGAGAAACTTCACACTGCACAACTGACATGTCAACATCTATACTTACGGGCAAGATATGTCTCTCTGTGAACACACTCCATTTTTACCTGTGAATAAAAATATAAAAAATATGTGTGATCAATAGGATCAAGGGACTTCAATATACGCCTGTATATGTGGAATTACATTGGTCCAAATTTCAACGTTGCTCAACATCTTCAGTTTTATGTCCTTAATTTACCAAAGTCTAAGATACCATCTATTTTCAGCGCATTATGTCACATTGTGATGTCCAAATTTAAGTGTGCAACTTTTGAAACCTTTCAGCTATGCTAATTAAAAACCACTTCGATCTCAACCAGACTTTCCTTTCAAAAATCTTACATTATAATTTTTGGGTGAGAATTTCAACTTTTTCAAAAGGTTTGATGTGAAATTTGTGAAATATTCAGACTAAAATTAAAAGTCCAGTACAACTCAAGGGTCATATTCAAAAGAGAAATTAAAAAAAAAAGAGATCAAAAGACAATGCCAAAAAAAATTACATGATTGAAGACAATCGTCATAACTGCAGCTAGTCTTTTGCGACCGTAAACTCATAAAATGAAATGAATTAGAGAATTCTGCTTGAAAGGCGCACAATTTTGTAAACTATGGCGCGAAGGCAGCTGGCTCACTTTTGAGAGGATAATGCGGACTCTAGACAGATACATAAGTTTACAATGTTTGGTTATTGAAGGGTGCAAATAAGTGCCAAACAGTTTGACTTGACCACCCTTATTGAAAGAATGGATTTGCCCATAACGTGTCGTTTGACCTAAATCATGTAAATGCAGTACGCCAGACTTTTGTTGATAGGGCAAGCATTCTGTGCTGCCCTAATGTCGGACACTTGTTTCAGGATAATAGACAGATCAATTAAATTCAATGCAAGAAAATGGATGCCTAGTCTAGTAATTTTAACAAGAGCCCAAAGGGCTTCAATATACGCACGTATATCTGGAATTACATTGGTCCAAATTTCAAGGTTGTTTAATAGGCTTGATTTCAATTGATCTAGCCATTCAGAGAAAGGTCTACAATGAGAATGTAACATATATCACATCTTATATTGAATGATAAACTAGAATGAGCTTAACTCTTGGTAACTAGTTGACCTTGAAGCAAGAGCTGAGAGCTCACATATCCCTCAATGAAATTGACAATAGTCAAACACAAGAAAATAGTAATTTTCCTGCAAATGGATTCCTTTCAGACGAGAGAATTTTCCATGAAGCAAGAAGAAATTGATGAAGTAAACCTTTGCTAATAAACAGGTGTGAAGTTCATAAAGGATTATTCTCCCCATTAAAGGTGAAATGCAAAGGTTTTTAGATTCTCCTTTTCACATTTTATATAGGTTGAATAATGACAGAAATACCAATCTATCTACATCACTTGATTTAATTTGAATTATCTTGTCTGCTAGAATCTTTTTAAAAGTTGGTACCCCTAGCACAGCTGAATTCAGATTTGCAAAACGTCATCGCTTATCTTTCCTTGATTGTGACGTCACGTCAGACCAGCCGCCCGGAGACTGAACGTTACAAGTATTGACGCCCGGCCAGATGGTCTGATGTGACGTCACAAACGAACGTCAAACAAGGGCAGATAAGCGATGCGGATTTCATTTCTGAAATCGGCCGGGCTTGAGATGCCAACTTTGAAGCACTTTCCAAAAGCTACCAGAAGACAAAATACTTCAAATAAAACCAAACAGAGTAACTGGGCTTATATTTCCATCATTAACTAGCCCGCGAAGAATATAAATAGGGAAATATGAAAACCTTTGCATTTCACCTTTAAATTAGTAAATGTATGCTTTTTATTTCATAACAGTTCAACTAAATGAAGCGTTTCAAACATGGAAGACAACTCCACAGGACGATACCATATAAATGCAGGGGAAAGAACTTCGAATATTCAAACAAATATTCAAACACATTTAGACAGCTAAGCTTGATTCAGTTTTGGGGGACTGCGACTTAGACCTTTGACAAATTGATCTCATATGTATGGCTCCATTTTGACATGCCAGTAAGGTATACTCGACCCATCAATCGGGGCACCAGGGCAAACCTTTATCTAAGAATTGAAATTCAGAAATCTCCATTCTATACTACAGTCATCTATGTTAATTTGATATGTGATTTTCGTTGATGTGACTTTTAATGATTTCTGGTTTTGGGGTCAGGGTGACCCTGACCTTTGACCTTGACCTCAATTTTGGTACACAACACATCATCTTCCCTCAATCAATCAATGCACACAAAAAAAAATCATGATTTTTAATGAATTACTGATTTTGGGGTCACAGTGACCTTCACCTTTGACCTTGGGCTAAATTTTGGTACATGACAAACAGTCTCCCCTCAATTTCTCAATGAACACAAAAAAAATCATGATTTTTAACAACTTCACGATTTTGGAGTCACGGTGATCTTGACATTTGAGCGTGACCTACATTTTGGTATGTGACACATTGTTTCCCCCTAATGTATCTACTGACACAAAAAAAAATGTTATTTTTAATCATATCCTTGACCTAATTTTTGGTATGCATCACTTCATTTCCGCCTATTGAATCCACTCACAAAAAATTAGGAATTATTAATGATTTCCTGTTTTTTTAATCACACTGACCTTTGACCTCTGACCTTGACCTACATTTAATATGCAATACACAGTCCCTGCCCTAGCGCATCCACTCACCAAAAATTAAAACCATAGATAGAAAACTGTCAACGATCAATGATTTCCTGATTTTAAGCAACAGTGACCTTTGACCTCTGACCTCAACCTCAATTTCGGTACGCGACACATCGTCTCCACCTGGTGTATCCACTCACAAAAAATTACAACTGTGGATAGAAAACGTTCACAGATATAGACCGAACACGAACACTTCAGTGATTTCCTGTTTGTAATGTCAGTGATTTTTGACCTGTCACCTCGACCTTCATTTTGGTACGCAACACATCGTCTCACCGTAGGGTATCCACTCACCAAAAATTGGAGCTGTGCCTGTGGATAGGAAACTGTCCCAGATATAGACCGCACACAAGAACCAGACAGACGGACAGACAGACGAACAGACAGACACACGGACGGAAACCGCCATCACATAATACGTCAGCCTTTTGGGCGGGCGTATAAAAATGAACTCCATGTTTGCACTTTCTCATTGAATTTTAAAAAAGTTTTGACACTATAAAAGAATTTCAAGTCTTCTTTATGTATCTTTAAATCACAGAATGATCTAGTCAGGTTTATATTGTGGCTAAATTAGTTCGCTGTCTTTGAATTATCCATTTAAACTTTATAAAGTAAGTACTATCAAACTTTGGTGTCAGTTTCAGCATTGTACAATGCGTACATGCGAATGACATGCCAGTTTCTTTACAACAACAACACGACAAGATCGTTCAACTTTGAGTGGAAACAAATGCCCCATGCGAAGATCACATTGTCTGCTTTATCATAAATACTATTCAGCGATCGTCAGATATTTACCAGTCCATTCCAAGCAGAGTTGGACGTCTTTGGGGGCTTAATCATGCCCACGTGTCAAACTTTCCCAGCTATTTTTTTTTTTTCAGCCACACAGCGCAATTCGGAAACCTCCACATACATTTAGTATGATTACAGGCTTTAGGGTTACCGACGGCATGACCCCGATAACAGTTCGGGAAACGGACATGAACAATTAGCGGTCGGCAAAGCCAAACCGAAGTTTAACTGAGCGGTACCGAATCACACGGAAATGACCGAAGATGGCGGCCTATTTTTTTTGGTATTCCCCATTTCCCGAGTGTTTGTTCGCAATATCTTTCGATTATAAATAAAGAAATTACGAAGTATTGACCTTTGGAGACTTCAGTTTTTTTCAAAAAATTTCAGTTTTTCCCTTCTATAAAAACACTCAGACTTCAGTTTTTTTGGTGGCAAAATTGAGTTTTTACGGGAGTTTTGACACCGAATATCGCATTCGCAACTTCTCGGGGATCTCCGGTTTGAGATGTCCCTCGAAGGCCATTGACGCCATTTTTGACTAGAGCGTGGTCACGTGTGTTTCGGTCTGTTAGGGAACTGTCAGTGACGTCACGGGAATTATATCTTGCCAATACGTAGCGTGTATACCATTTAAACTGATGGTTTTCTATTGAAACGTGCTTCGAATGAAAAGAATAAACAGTTTTTAGAATATCTGACGTAAATCAGAGACTCACAGGGAAATATTTGCTGGTCGGGGATTAAGGCTTCCGCGAGAGTGATTGGGCTTCGGAGCCATGCGTATTAAACCGTTCCGGCGCGTCACATCTGGAGATTCATAGGAAATTCATGTTGTCGTCCCCCGAGCGTAGAATCAGTCCCCTTCGTAGATTTCCGCTCGGGAGTTCCGAATGCGAATATCGGTATCAACATTCTCAAAGACAGCGAGGTCTACCAGCGGGCTAGACTCGTACCCAGCTCCAATTCGCTATCGCTCTACCCAGCTCCAATTCGCTATCGCTCAATGGAGACTAGTTATCGACAGGCATTTTAAATCAGCACTGCACAGTGATTGGCCCATGGTATTCTCCACCCACAATGCCCCTCCATGCTTGTTTGGACGTCGGCAAAATGCTACATCTTCAGAAAATTTATGACCTAGGCCTATCCCAAAGTTAACAATAAAACTTGCATACTGTTAGCAACAAAAGTACATGTCATAGGTCGTATGAACAGTACTATGTATTCAATAAAGAACAGAAATGCTGCAAATCCCCTGACCTGATCATGAACATGTCACGCTAAAAACCTTGGAATAGGTCATAAATTTTGCGAAGATGTACCGTCTTGCTGGACGTCGTGGTAGTCGTAGAAGCGAGGGCTTTATTTAGGAAACCTACCATAATCGCTCATCGCTCATCAAATCTTACAAAGGATCTATATAATACTTGGTGGATTGGTGGCCGTAGCGCTCAAGGCCCTTTATCGCACCATAGACGAGTACTGGTCACTAGATACACACGAACAACAACAACACATATTGACATTGGTCTATTTACCGGTCTAGATTTAGACCGGTAATTTAGCCAATCAGAGAATACAAAATGCCTGCCGCTAACTAGACCCCAACGGTGCGTGTGAGTTGAGGGCTAGGTACGAGTCTACCAGCGGGCTCCAGACCAAATTTTTCTCGAGTCTCGAGACGAGAATGCGGTGTCAAAACACGAGGTGTATGAAACCCTGTTAATATTAGGTATTCTCATGGTTATAAGTGGTAAATTTTATTATTGTTGCTGCGTTTTTAGACACAACGGAAATAAAAGCAGCTTTGAACAAAGGATTAGGTGTTCTATCAATTGCAGTACTGTGATTGCCACATTGAGCAACTTGAGGATTACTGACCTACATCTTAATGGAGCGTAACAGGTTTTTCATAGAAATCTGCTATAATAGTGGAGATAAATTTCTACAATTTGACGAAGTAAAAGATCCATTGAAATGATGTGTTAAGATTAGAGTTGAACTAGCTTTTTTAGTTCTCCCCATTTACTTCTGCGTCTAAATTAGGCTTTCAAAAGGGTAGCACAGGAATGGCTGTAGTCTCGAATACCTCTGTAATCGGGAATAACAGCCACGCCCACCTATACAGCAAAGGTTCTATACCTATGTATAGGGAGGGATGGAGGACAATCTCCCAGTGATGCCTTCGTATGATAGAGAATACTGTGGTGAAGGGTAGCACCCTAAAGCCACACAATCACTAACACTGTTTTGTTTACTATATATTTGTGTGGAAAAATGAAAAAAAAAAAAATATATATATATTCTATTGTGTGAGACTGCAAAGTGTATCTTCGTCATGAGGACTGAACATAAAAGAGTTAGTTGAATTATTCCAACAGCCTATTTGGCATTTAAAGTGCCTAAGGCTATTGTTTATTTGGGTCGCGTGTATTCCAACATCTACACAAACCAATCTAATTAAAATTAAATACTAACACCTCCCCATTTGGATATTTCGGTTGAAGGATCTAACAGGCTTGCACTAACTCGTGTGTTAACCAATCGCGAGAAACCTTCATAATGCTTTGAAGGGAACATTGCAACCTGTAACTATCTCGGTCATCTAGACCCGGTAAGTGTACGAAAATGGGGAACATTGATGACAAGGAAATTTTAATTGGCTCAGCGGAATTAGCCGGCTTCCTGGGCGGGGGTCTTTTCATGTTGCCGATGCCCGACATTGTGGCACCACAATACGGGGTAGATATATGGACTGATATTTGGTGTGAACATTGCAGTAAATGGATATACCGTCAACCTATCTCCCCTCCACGACTGCGAATGGATGAGTCCAGATGCGACCTTGATGTCATAATGCTTTTCAATATCCATGGTTATGGGCGCCGAGAACACGAAATTCAATTGAAATACGTAAGATTCTATATAGCGAGTGATTCTCACCCGAGCCAGTATTTTCTGGCAGGGTGTTTCACAATGTAGGAATATAATTAAATCTATATAGCGACATGTACGATTAAGGAGCATTGATAGCATATTAATTTATCAAGATTACTACACAAACATACGAATCTCCACTGGCAAACGTTTAGGGTATGTAGTGTATTTTAACAAATGAGAACCGTTCTTACAAATAAGGTTTTGGAGAATATTTTGGCGCCGGGACAATATGCGCAATACATGTTGCAATACATCAAACAGACTACATAGTGCAATAGTTTTGCCAGACAAGAATTATTATCTTAAATTTTCTCAAAATTTTAAGAAATTGTAAGAAAATAATTCTTGTCAGTCTCTTTCAAGAAATTGAAAGGTTTTCCTTATTTTTTCTCGTTTGAGAAAAAAATCATATCTCACTGACAAGACAAAAATTGAAACATATTTCTAAATTTTGGAAATGCCCAATAACTGTCAGAAAATATCCCCCAAAACGTCATAATAATTATTGTTCGGAACTTTCCAAACATTGTATCACAGAGGGAATAATGTATTTTTCTTATTTAAGAAATTCAAGAAAATCTAAGAAATTTCAAGAAATTTGCAAGAAAATTATTTTTTACTGTGATGTTAATTTAACCAGCATATTCAATATTATGCATTCTTTAACATGGTATTGTTTGTGTTGCGTTGAAACTGAAAAATGAATTCGATTTTAAAAGGGGCCAGTCAAATGAAGTCTTGGCCTAAATACCTACAGGGCATTGAGGTCAGTTTGTACAAAACATACATGTAACTATAGGGGTAAATAAGAGAGATAACACTAAGGGGTAAATAGAGATTTAGTGTTATGAGTAAGAAGGCCTGGAGATCAAGATTAATGATGGCTATGTCACAACTTAGAATAAGACAACACAATTCAATTCAATTCGATTTATTTGCACATTACGTCCATTAAGGACAGTGTACAAAACAATAAACAAAATGACATTAACATTTTAACATTAACACATTTGCATCGTATATATGATATAGGCGGTCTCCGTTATTAGATATAACAGTGTTTCATGTAATTAAAAAGAGAATAACGCGCAACTCAAAACATGTAGATATATATTTGCAACACGAAGAGCCATAAAAGATCTATTTGGATCAAGTATGAATTAAAATAATTCGGAGGTCGGAACAACAGCTGTATTAATATATCGTAAAAACTCCGTTCGTTATTGAGTATATATAGAGGACATACAAGAAAATGGTTCTCATCTTCAACAAGGTCTAAATTACAAACCTTGCAGTCTTTCGGTAACAGAATTAGATTTATTTTTATTTTTGTATCTACCCACTTCAACTTCAAGATAGTGAGTACTCAGATACGTTAATTGCTTGCGTAAACTACGTTGTTGCATAAGTTGCAAGTTACATGGTGGGTTATGCCAATTATTAAAGATGTTGGCGTGCTTAGGATATAGTTGGTCCATACTCCAAACTTCAGCTGCATAGAGCATAATTGGTTTGACTATACCGACTGGTATAGTAGGACTTCAATTGGAACATCATGTCTTGAACAGACTATATGCTTAATTTTGTACCAAACACGCAATGATTCAGTTTTAAGATTCATGGCAGCAAGTTTATATCTACACATATAACTGAACGTAAGGCCAAGATATGTATATTGCTCCACAATTTCAAGACAGTTGTTGTTATAGTAAAACTTGAATTTCTTCCGAGCGCTTTTGAAATTCGAACCGAACACCATAATTTTCGTTTTCGTGTGATTCAACCGAAGCTTCCAATCTTGAGTGAATTTCAGTCATTTATGCAAGTTACTTCAAAGTCCCTGTGGTATTTCGAATAGTAAAATTAAGTCATCTGGAATATGTGTGACACATCATTTAAAGTAGGAGCATTGACGCTATGAGATAAGTAAATGAAGATCATTAAAATTGACATTGAATAGCATCGGCCTACACACACACATCCATGTTTTACTTCGATATGCGAGTCAGATATGCCTTTGTTTTGATAAAGTTTTTGGAGTATAAACTGTGGATAATGTTAAATACCTTACCAGTAATGTTATGAGTCTGCAGCTTATACAGCGAACCCGGCCTCCATTACACTTTCTGGATATCCCAGAGGTTGACTGGTGGAGTACAAGATAGGAAAAGATTATAAAATAGGTTACACCTTGTTCCAACAGTACCCGAAGTGCTCCCGCTGTCACTCAAATCAGTCCGTGACTGAGACCAATTCCTCACACGAGCCAATGCGGCAGTGATCAAAGCATCGCCGCGACTAAGTGCTCTATGGCACAGCGAGGAGCAGCGATTATACTACCTACCCAAGCCATTGTCTTAGCAGGGGACAGCCAGGACCCGATCCCTCCATTCATCCTACTGCACTCTAGAGTATATTTTACAAAATTATAGTATTTTATATTAAAACAAATTCTAACAGGATGTAGCGAAAACTGACTCTCCATGATGTTCAGCATTGTAAAATTCCGTAATTACTTTGATATTAGACTTTGATTAATAATTGATAAATTTTAGCTGTTATTATTATGAAGATATAACATGGAAAAATGCTAAAATATGGCACTCAGTTACTGGTTTAGATCTAAGGAATATACTGATATAGGCGTAATTAGAAAAATATAAAAATTTGTCTTCCAAATTGTTGAATTAAATTATCTGAGATATAACTGGTTCATATAAATTATAATAGTTTAGATATCAATAAAATTATTTAATATAATTGGTTAAAATATAATTGATATAATAAATAATATATTATTTAAATATAATATATATCAATAAAATTACTGAAGAATACCTAATTAAAAATAATATGAAAATTTATTCCTCAGCTATTGAATGTAATTGTTTAAAATATGATTGGTTTAGTTGTCAACACACATTTAGCCATTTCTCAGCTGACCGGGGAACAGTTAAGGATTGTTGTTTTTGGTCTGATCCTTTAAAAACACTTAACGGCTCATACCACATCTGTATTAATACAAATGTAACACAGACAGGCTTTTGCCTTTTGTGGTACTGTTTTTACAAGTATTGTACTGTGGTGTGACATTTGATGTCCAGAATATACCGCTGCTTTCAAATCTCTTTCCATTAAATGTTACGGTATCCAAAAAGCTGATAGATCTGTCTGATATCTCGAAAGTGAACTTTAACATTGGATGGGCATTATTTGCCATCTCAAAGAAGTATCGTACATCTTTTTTCTGAACCCTTATAAATCCAATAACCATCGTCCCGGTATCGTTTGTGACGCAGGATATTATGCTGTAATGGGAACCGCTTCATCAGCATGTTGCTGTACTGATAAATAGCAGAATCACTAACTCGGGTGATGGAATTGCCTTCATTGGCGCTCCCACGATTTGCCGGTAATATTTACCAGTAGATGCAAATTCGTTTTCTGCAAGAATGACCTTGGCTATTTCTACCAGTAATTCTATCGATGGCCTTTTTATGTCGTATACGATATCGCTGTTCGTCGTGAGATCAGTCTTCAGGGCTGCAGCTATCCCTTCAAAACTCAGATTTGTGTACAGCGATGTGATATCATATGTAACAAGGATAGCACTGCTCGAGATGGGCATACTTTCAATTTCATTGTATGTTGCTTTTTAATAAAAGGCAACAGGAAGAAATCCAAATATCTTCCCAGTTTCGAAGTAGGTGGTATCATTATCTGTTAACATCCGACTTGAGATATTTCTAATATATGTCTTGGCTATTGTCAGTCTGTAGAGGTGAGATTTACGTTAACATGTATTGACATAATTAATGTCTCTGCTTCTTGTAGCGTTTCTCTGTTTACCAGAGAAGCGGCGTATGTTATGGTCTATCAGGATACTTATCTTCTCAATCAAGGTCGCAGGAATAACTCGTATTACTCGTAGTTGTAAATATTTTGCCGTATGAAAAGATTTAGTGCTCCATTTAAAAAGCATTGAAATAACATTAGGTTGCATTAAAGAAAATTGCCTTCCTGCGAATTAAATAAATTTAGTGTAGTTTGTCATATTTGTGTTGTCCAGTGTCCTTTTTGTAAGTTAATTTTTCTTTTATTACATGATAGTAAAAAAAAATTATTACATAAAAGCTTGCATTCTGTAGAAAACGGCTTCGTGAGTCCTGCTCGTGCAACTAAAACTTTAATTAACATGATTTAATTAATCGATTTACCCCACACAGAGCCACTAACGTCCTGTTAACGGTTGGGCAGAGCTTCCTAGAGGACTCTGATATTGTTCAGGCGATGGCCGTCAGTCGTTACGCACCGGCGAGCACAGCTTTTCAACCCCCTGCTATCCCCAGCATAAACAGCATTGGTCTGTGTGACGGATTGGTCTCAGTGACGGCGGAGCATTTCGGCCCCTTAACCCTTGTTCTGGTGAGAAAAGCAAACAGTGGTCTGCAAAGGCGATAATGCAACAATGGTAGCCAGGTTGGCTGCTTTGTTAGAGCATCTCTCACATATACACATAACCAGCTAAACTGTGTAATTGTCTCAGCAGTATTAAAAATGACGATACCAGTTTGCCATAGTTTAGAGGGTATTTATGTTATTTGTCAGTAATCATTCATTATTCTTTTAATCCTTAAGTCTATTGACCACGTACATTTATCTAAAACAACAACTGATTCCTCTGGCACCCGTCAGGGAATGTTAGTGTATTCTCTGTCTAGCCAATTAACCTGCCACTGTAACCGCTCAGCATGTTATCTTGTCAGCAACTATATTTATTCTGTACAGCTATGTATTAGAATGCCACATTTCTCCTGATGACAAATATAGCTTTGTCGAAATATTGAGACTGTCAATATGCGTGTGTTAACTTTATTCGGAGTGACTTCGCTTATGGATTAAAGCGTATTAACATCATATTTTGTGGGAAAACAATGAACAGAGTAATATTTAATACAGATAAGAGATGAAATGTATGCCAAGTAACTATTAGTGACTGAATATAGAAATACAAAACCAATTCAAACAAGATGGCACACGCGGCTAAATGAAACTTTACCCTCACTTGAAACTCCAATCACAAACGTTAGTTCTACTAAACTGGGCGTTCCATTTACACAGCCATAAATTTGTCATCCCACGACACTATCTCGCAAAACCCCTGTGATCAAAGACTGAAGTTTATTATTCGTATCGGAGTACAGTCATTTCCCCCCCCTGTCATTTTCCCCCCCTGTCATGTTCCCCCCCCCTGTCATTTCCCCCCCCCTGTCATATTCCCCCCCTGGATATATTTCCCCATATAGCTGTTGTGGGTTAAATATTTAGGTAATTTTTTCTTCCAGTAAAATAATGCCAATTTTTATTTATCATAAACTGTTACAGGAAAGACAAATGTTGTTTTTTTTTAATGTAATTCCATCAATAAATTATTTGATCTTTTCCAGCGCTAAGTATGGATAATAAATAAATAAATAAATAAATAAATAACAATGAGTGATTAGTAGGAGATATAAATAGATTTAAAAAATTATTAAAAATTAAATTATTTTCTTCACAGATATATCTTTAAGTAGACTTAGATAGGCACAAATTTTACCAACCAATAAAAGTAACAGAATTATTTGAATGGCACAATTATAATTGATAGGTAGATAGATTAAGCTTCTTAAATTATTATATATTTATTAGCCTCCTATTGATTGGAGATTAACTGGTACGGGTATTGGTTGGTAAAATTTGTGCCTATCTAGGACTACTTAAAGATATATCTGTGAAGAAAATAATTTAATTTTTAATAATTTTTTAAACATTTGTCTTTCCTGTAACAGTTTATGATAAATAAAAATTGGCATTATTTTACTGGAAGAAAAAATTACCTAAATATTTAACCCACAACAGCTATATGGACAAGTAAATATAAGGGGGGGAATATGACAGGGGGGGGAATATGTCCAGGGGGGGAATATGACAGGGGGGGGAAATGACAGGGGGGGAACATGACAGGGGGGGAAAATGACAGGGGGGGGGAAATGACCTACATTCTATTGTATCCGTCTTTCCTCCTCTATCAAGTGTTATCCCTAACTCGTCAGCGATGGTTTATTGGAGCTTTACGATACGGTTAAAGGGAGTTGAAAAGTTAGAATAACAAAATGGAAACGCGAAACTTAAGGAACTCGGAGTCTGATTTCCTTACATTGGAATGTTATCGTTTGGTAATTTATAGTTGAGCCAGATTTAGATTAAATAAAAGCAAGGCATTCAGGACTCACCTATATTTATTTTTATGTCCCTATTCGACCTCTGTTCTCAAAACTAAACTAACTAACTAACTACCGGTAATTAGTGTGCACGTGCAGTAGCGTGCAGCTGATTGGTAGATTAGTGGGGCAAGGATAATGATTAGTCAGTAGAATTTGAATCGAATTTATGGTACTCAAACGCCCACTTGGAGCTGAGTAGACGAAAAATGATATGGATTGCGTCAGTTCAGATTGACCGACATTCTCTTTAATGAGAAACATCGTGTCTTTTAAAATAAAAAGATACTTGAATCTTCTTATACGCCAAAAAGGGGGACGTATTATGTGAGGACAGTCTCCGTCCGTCTGTCTGTGTGTCCGTTCTTGCAGTTGATAGCTTAAGTGGTCATTCTGCAGTATAAGGACGTATTAAGTGGTTTTTCATTCTTAAGTGGTTAAGTTCCAAAGAATGCCTTGTGCAATTCTCTACAATCCTGTCTACAATGATGGATAATCTCTATAAGAAACGATTTTAAAACAGTCTTTCCCTTCCTGTTTATGAACGAAACCCCCATCAAGCCCAACTCACACTACGAACAATTTGTTGTATTAGAACAGAACAGTTTGTTCGTGTTTTTGCTCGTGGTAACGTCACACTACGAACATTTTCTCTTGAACGCCAGTCGCCGCGACCGAGCAGCGAGGCCATTTTGTTGTGTCATGTGAGAGTGGCTTCGTCACATGACCGACAGCTGCCAGTTCATTGGATAACTGTTGCTAAATGTTCGGCAAAATGTTCGGGATCACCACACACTGGAGACAAAAACTTGTTTCAGGGCAAAACATGTTCGCAATATCAAACAAGTTTGATCTCACGAACAATTGTTACGAACAGAGTTTTTTTTTGGTTTCTGGGCACCTCACACTGCAGACAAAACATGTTGTGAACAGCTTTTTGTTCTAATGCAACAAAATGTTCGTAGTGTGATTTGCCCCTCAGTGGTATAATTGTGCAACATTGCAGGCAGCTTTCAACAATGTTTCGCTACAATGTTGCACAATTGTAACCACTTGAGGTATCAAATGTGGGTACGCCTGTCCGTCCGTCCACCGTGCACGGTCTATATCTGGAACTTTTCTATTTACAGTTCCAATTTTTGGTGAATGAAGTTCGAGGTCACTGGCCTGAAAAATGTGAAATCACTGAAGTGTTCGTGTCCGGTTTATATATGTGAATGTTTTCTATCCACAGTTGCAATTTTTTGTGAGTGCATATATCAGCTGGAGACGATGTGTCGCGTACCGAAATTCAGTTCGAGGTCAGAGGTCAAAAGGTCACTGTTGCTCAAAATCAGGAAATCATTGATCATTGATAGTTTTCTATCTACAATTCTAATTTTTGGTGAGTGGATGCACTAGGGAAAAATGTGTTGCATACCAACTGTAGGTCAAAGTCAAAGGTCAGTGGTAACGAAAAATCAGGAAATCATAAAAAAGTCCTAATTTTTTTTGAGTGGATTTATTAGGGGAGAATGAAGTGTTGCATACCAAACATTGGATCAAGGTCGAAGGTCAAAGGTAAAAATTAGGAAATTATTGAAAGTAATCTTTTTTTTTCCTGTCGATAAATACATTAGGGGGACACGATGGAGGTCAAGATCAAGTCAAGGTCACGGTGAACCCAAAATCATCAAATTTTCGACGAAAGCCCAAGGGGCTAGCAGCTCAGCGCTGTCATTTGATGTAAACATTCGAAAGTGACTGGCCAAAAGACCTCAGTCACTGAAAGAAAAGGTGGCAGATAAACAAAGTGGACTAAGACTCTTCCATACATGCCATAAGAGTGATACAAAAAGTTTCTCAGGGAAAGAGGTATTTGTCTTCCAACCAATCATAACGTCATACCAAAGATATACTGGACTCCCAAAATGCATAAATCACCATACAAAGCTAGATTCATAGCTGGTTCTAGAAGCTGCACCACCAAGCTTCTTTCAACCCTATTGACGAGGGCCCTTCAGGAGGTAAAAGCATTTTGGGAAAGGTTTGCGCCACTATTTCTAAGAACTCTGGCGTTGAATGTATGTGGATATTGAAAACTCAAAATGTCTTACGGAAGAACTTGATGCTAAAGGCCACATACCGTACAGACATGTATCCACATGGGATTTCTCGACTCTCTATACTACAATCCCTCATCAGGACCTCATTGACCGTATAAGTTCATTAATAGTATCTGTGTTCAAGAAAACTGATCATAGATATATTAATGTCGGAAGCCATAAAGCATTCTTTAGATCGACTACATACAAGAGATATCATTCATGGGATGTTTCTTTGTTTATAGAGTTGCTTGAATTTCTCATTAAAAATATCTATGTGAAATTTGGCAACACAATATATCAGCAGCATATAGGTATCCCAATGGGTACTAATTGTGCACCCCTGTTGGCTGACTTGTATCTGTTCTCTTATGAATATGACTATATGCAGGCGCTTTCAAAAACCGATCCATTCAAAGCCCGTTCCTTCTCATTCACCAAACGCTATATAGACGATCTTCTCGCTGTGGATAATCGCTATATAAATGAAGCAGTGAAGGATATATATCCACCTTCACTGGATTTGAAGGAAACTACAGATAGCCCTACAGGCACATCTTATTTAGATCTCTATCTCTATAAAAATGAAGCGGGCATTCTCTCTCGTCGACTTTATGACAAAAGAGATGATTACAATTTCGACATCGTAAACTATCCCTATCTGGATAGTAATATTCCAGTGGGACCTGCATATGGCGTATACATATCTCGCTTAGTAGCATTTGCTAGATCCTGTGTTAAATGTGATGATTTTAATCAACGTCACAAAACATTGTTGCAGAAACTTATAAAACAGGGCTATTCCACCAAGCGCCTCCACTCAAAGTTTCTCAAATTTGGCGATACATATCGCATGCTGATAGCAAAGTACGAACGTAGCGTGCAAGATCTATGGTGCTACGTTTCGTAACTTGTGTCTAATTCCGCTTAACCCGGGGCTAGGGGCCGTATGAACACATGTACTTCAATATCCTCATGGTGCTCATATGAACAGTCACAATCAAAGCGTGACGGAGATACATCTTTTTTTGGATAACGACTCTAAAACGAATATTACGGATTAAGAATACTGATCAGCGATACGGATTTGATATTTTTGGAACATCATGATGTCTTGCCGGCATCATTGAAAACTGTTGACCGCTTCTCTCTTGCAGGAAACAAGCCTATGTTTATGTATACTATGATTGTCTTTTTGAATTTGGTGCTAATACTGTTATATGGATAACGGAATAGGTCTTTGGATTATGGACGCGGATATTCTCTAATGGACGACGGCTGGATTATGAATGACGGACTAGACGCTTGTAATTCATTGAATATCCGTAGTTGGCCTGTGCGGAGTGCCCCCTTATGGCCAATAGGCACAAAATATGCAACGTGAATCAGCGGGTGAACCATTAGAGTAAGAACGTCATTTGCGTACACTTAGCCATGCATAAGATGGCTTGCGAATCGTGTATCTCCATTATCGCGGAGCGATATACGGTGTTTCACCGGATTATGTTCGGCCTTCATCCAACGAAGAACAGACTCGCAAAATCTCATAAATTACAGGTTTTCATGCATACCCTGAAACAGATATTGCCTGGGCTTACAAAATATATAGGTATGCAGTGGAGTAGGAAGATAGTTCTGACTGGGGGGCACTATCCTAGCACTTTAGGCGAGGGTCCATGGGCCACCCAGGCCCCTGGAAGCTCCGAGGTTCTAGACGGCCGTAGGAGTGTTTTGAGCGATTTCCGATGAATAAAACGCTTATTTTTTCTCAGATGTTTCAACTGTATTAATACTAGTATGGTAAAAAAATATAATAAAAAATTGCTAACACACACACAGAAAACTTCCGCACGTAATCCGGGTATTCGATTAATATAACTCCGTCTTCATTTCCGTCAAATAAACCACTATCTTACTTACATTTTGCTTCGGAGAAAATCAAGGATATCACAGTGGGGTTTCTTCGACGTGTTAATTTTGGGAATGTATAAAGATGGGTTTGAAAACGATGCGTAGAACAGAAGTGCTGACATAACAGTTTAGATCAATTGATGTATTGGTACACAAAATTTTGCAAACTAAATCTTCAAGTTAGAAAAAATACTGTGAATATTGCCTGCAAACGGGAACTATCATAATCAATGTCCCAATTACAGCAAACGATAGGAATGCTTACAAGTAAATAAGAAACCCACCAGACTATCACAGAACATAAAACTGTCATACGCCAAAACTTTCATCTTTGTAACTTGTCATCAATAGATAAAAGTTCTTACGGATCTGATTTGTCTGTAAAGGCTGTAAATCATTCAAATCTCTTCAAATTTTACGCACAAATTACACTGATAATACAAGAATGAAGTAGCGGTTCCGGTTTGACCCTTGAGTTGCCGCTCACGCGATGAAGCCAATGCTGCTTGTTTTTTTAAGCAAAAACATACGTCTCTATCAACCTCACACATTGCCTTGAGAGGGCACATAATTTAAGCGAAAGTGCTATAAAATGAATGTAGCAATAAGTATGCAAAACCAAGCTGCGCATCTAAAACTATTAATTACAAAGAGGCGATTTTTATTGTTGCAGTAACCCAGCGAAGAGTCTGGATTTATATAGCAATGAGCGGATTGTCGACATCTACAGAGTCCAACAAATGTGAAATACATGTAATTGTGAAGCATCAACTATTTCAAAAATAATAACATTATAGGAAAGATGCGAAACATACAAGAGGCACACCTATAGTTCACATGCTGTACTATATAGAAGTTTCATGCATCTGCCTTCAGTAGTTTCCAAGATATGTAGGGAACAAAAATTGGACAGACAGATAAGCACATTTTGCATGAACCCACGCAAGCACTAGCTCACACCCAAACCTAATTATATAATAAGGCTATTTCAATGAAGCTTCCATCCAAGTTCGGTGGAATTCCGTCGAGTAGTTCTCCAGATATCTTGCAGACAAGGTATATATAGACATGAAAAATTAGATGGATGGACAGACGATGGACATGGATAAATGCACACACACACACACACGCAAACCTAATCAAATGATTGGGCTATCTCGATGAACCTTGCATCCAAGTTTGGTGAAATTCTGTCCAGTAGTTCTTCAGATATCTTGCAGAAAGGGCGGGTATATACATATACATGTACAAGTACATGGACAGACGGACGGACACCAAACATGGACGAACGCGCACACAAACCAAAACTTAATCAGATGAAAGAACTATCCCAATGAAGCTTCCATCCAAGTTTGGTGAACTTCAGTCACGTAGTTCTCCAGATATATCTTGCAGACAAGGTCTGAATATACATGTAGATGAACGAACGGACTGACACAAGACACGGATGAATGCATGCACACATACACCAAAACCTGACCAACTGAGGGGGTTATCCCAGTGAAGCTTCCATCCAAGTTTGGTGAAATTCCATCCAGTAGTTATCAAAATATCTTGCAAACAAGGCCTATATATACATATACAAATAGATCGACGGACGGACCGACACTGGACACGGATGAATGCACGCAAACACCAAAACCTTATCAAATGAGGGGGCTATCCCACTGAAGCTTTCATCTAAGTTTCGTGAAATTCCATCCAGTAGTTCTTAAGATATCTTGCAGACAAGGCCTGTATATACATGTACAAGTAGATGGACGGACGGACGGACACTGGACACAGATGAATGCATGCACACACACCAAAAACTAATCAAATGAGGGGGCTATCCCAATGAAGTTTCTATCCAAGTTTGCTGAAATTCCATCCAGTAGTTCTTCAGATATATTGCAGACAAGGCCCGTATATACATGTACAAGTAGATGGACGGACGGACACTGGACATGGATGAATGCATGCACACACACCAAAAACTAATCAAATGAGGGGGCTATCCCAATGAAGTTTCTATCCAAGTTTGCTTAAATTCCATCCATTAGTTCTGAAGATATCTTGCAGATAAGGCAAGGGGACGGACAGACATCCATCCAGACAGACATAGAGCACAAACACTAGATTTCTCCCCCCAACATAGTTAGGGGAGACATAATAAAAATTCTTGCTACGATAGGATTTTCAGACGACTTTGAACCATACTGTGCAATAAGTACCACTAGTGGTCATGAATAATTTGGAAGTTAAGAAAATTTATATTATCAAATTTATATTTCTTCGGAACAAAACATATAAAAGAGTTTTAAAATTTGATTAACAGTACGTTGAAAATGTAGGCATAACCAATTTTGTATTGGAGGATAGTATGATGAGAATTCGGTCAACTTTAGTTGTACAGCATATCTCGAGGGTTCCCTGTTATTCATTTCACGCTACTGGACACGAGAAACTTTGAAAGTGAAAGGTCAGCCTAGCGAGAAGACGTCAGTGTATCGTGAACATCCAAATCTGCATGATGTCTTACTTTATCCACGGGTCAACGGTACCGTTTGAAGAAGATCATACAACGGAGTTTAAGATGGGACTTTATTTCTTTCAAACGGACATCCCACCATATAAGAAAAGGATGCATACACTGTCAAGGTACGGTACCATACTAAGTTGGCACTTTTAAAATGGCTGTGAAATCTAATTGCGATATTATTTGAACATTGCTCTATAAATGACGTTATTGTAACTGTAAATCAATTAAAAATGAATTGGAAAGCTTTCCAATGTTCTGTAAAAATGTCATAAAAAACAACTTCTCTGGTTGTTACAGATATGTGTACATAGTAACAGTTTTGTGCGTTATTGTTTTTTTTTGCGTATATATGAAGGATAAGGCCTTAACCAACCACGAGCAAACGACAGAGAGAATCTCAAAACAAGAGACATGCGGTGCTGTCAGTGTTCTATGGTATGAACGATCTCATGAGGATAAATGAACCATGGGCGTGAATGAGAACACGTTTGTATAATAATTCATAGATTGAAGATGACAAATAAAATTTTGAAGACATTTTGAGACTGTCACCATATGTTTATCTGCAGTTACTTTGCGTAAAATTGCATAGTAATTTGTATTGCAATGTTTAATGTAATACTAAAGCATTGTAACGTGTATTCTATTTCGCAAATTACCATAAGTTACCCATTCGATAATTGAAGTTAAAACTGTCCTACTTTTGTAAGTTTAAGTCAAATCTAAGTTAATTTCCCAAATCATAAAATTTATAGATTTTTACACACACGTCAAAAGGCAGATATATTATATGATGGCTGTTTCCATCCGTCTGTCCGACTTTTCGTCCGTCCGCGCCTCGTGTCCGGTCTATATCTGGGACAGTTTTTACAGAAGGGTATTGTCGTCGTCAGCAAACCACATCACAACACAACACAACATTGTTACAAAACAATTGCACTCTATGCACTGCTGTGATGTAATGCTTGAAGTATGATGTCGTTAATGTCATCTATGACATCAAAAGATGCCATGCGAATTACTCTCTTACTGTAAATATGTACTTTTGAATACTCAGACATAGAAAATGAGTGAAATGTTTGGGGAAAACTTAAGTATGTTTTGTCATGGCATGAACATACACATACACAATTTCCATGGTTACACTTTAACTATAACAAAATATTACAATACAAACCTCATTCTCCCAATGTCCTATATTTGAAATTTAATGCAAATATCTTTATGCATATACATATATACTTTTGCTTTATTTTTTAGAACAATTAATGCATTCGCTAATAGTGATGGAGGAATTCTATATATTGGCATCTCTGATGATGGAGAGGTGAGAGGTGTATCACTAAGCGAGAATGAAGTAAGTACCATAACACTAATTTCTACAGCAAACAGTAAATTATCTTTTTATAGTGGTTCATGACTTAAAACTTTGTCCAGTGAGATGCCATAAAATTTTAACTGTTGATACAGTACCTGGGCTGTTGCCAAGCAAAATAATGTTGAACAAGCTGCCAGAGGATGCTAGGTCACGCACCAAATTCGCTGCAATATTTTTTAGCATTATTCGTCTCTGGGGATATACATAAGAGAAGCACATGCTACTTCATACGTGATGGATGCAAAAGGGTTTTTCTGCCTACAAGTTTTAAGATCAACTTTTAATTGCCGACTAAATGTTAATTGCTGCATATAGTTTCCATTCAGTGAAACATGGAAATTATGTAACTGAAATGCAACACCAAGCGACATATTTTCTGAAATGCAACACCAAAAGGCATATTTTCTGCAAACTAAATTTAACGCGAATGTGAAGGCATCCTCAAACTATTGGATGGAGAGTAAATTTTATATTTGCCACCAGGTGTCGCCACCTGTATGCAAGTGGACGAAATGCAATCTCGGGCACAGTATAATGGCATGGTATCAGCGTACTAACTTTGGGAAGAATCTGAAGTAGAGTCTTCAAGTTATTGCCTGGAGATCAAATTTAGAATTGCCAGCAGGTGTTGCCATCTGCAGGCGCAAGTGTGCAAGACAAAACCCAAGCGACATTATCGCATATGAATACCGAATTTGAAAAGAATCTGATGAGCAGTTGTCAAATTATTGTCTGCAAACAAATTTCTAATTTTTCCAATCCGATGAGCATTTCTTAAATTATTACTCAAAACAAATATGGTATTTTGCCACCATGTGGCACCACCTGTGAATATACTGAGCGAAAGGTAATCAAACAAAACATCTCCTGACATAGCACATGCATGATAAATTTGAGAAGATTCCGTGGAGCAGTTCTCAAGTTAATGGCTGAAAATTTTGATTTTAAGACTAGGTGACACCACCTGCTAGCGCAAGTGGGCAAAACACAATATCAATTGACATCTTGTGTCATGATATTCCACAGAAACAAATTTAACATTTTTTCTACCAAATAATGCTATCTGTAAGTGCAAGTAACTGAAAGACAATCCCATGCCACATTTTCTGGCATGATAACATGTATGCTGAATTTCATAAGAATACACATAACGTGATAATGCAGTCAAGTTATTGACAACAAAAAAATTCAAATTTTGCCACCACGTGATGTCATCTAAATTCAGTCAGAAGAACTGGATGACACGCAATCCAAAGCAACATGTCATGGCAATGTACAATGTATATGCATGCCTATTTTGACAAGAATTTGATTAGCAGTTCTCAAGCTTTTGCACAGAGACCATATCACTTGTGGAGAATTTCAACTGACATCCATGAAGTGGAAGACATGAAGAAGCAAAATTCATCTGGTGTATACAACAGCAAATGTTATTCTGTGTACAATATTAAGTATCTTGACTTACTCATTGTCCTCCGCCAAAAAGTGGTGGAAGGAATTGGAAATGCTAGCCGTCTGTCAGTCCCTCTGTTTATCCGTCCCCCATCCTTTTTCACCCTACTGAATCAACAAGTATGATTATAGGTGAAAACCGCCGTTCACATGTCAAATTACAGTCAATGGTAGGTTTTCCAGTGCTTGCGTTATCAAGCGTTGGCGTGTGTCTGACAAGACGACAGTGACCACAGCCGAAAATGAACGATTTTCAGCATATCAATGACAGGTATAGTTACTGGTGTCCAATCATATTTGGAAGGAGAAATATCGTACTATATTGTCACCAAACGTAGGGTTATTACTATTTCAATTTATCAAAAATTTTAAACATTTTTGCAGCGAGAGGTATTAGCATCGAATTATAGTGTGAGGAAATGAGCACTAAATGAACACGTGGGAACTTACTACCTGCCTCATGTATCACTGACTCATTCATCTCTCGATTCCTTCCACTTGTGTGTGTTTAAGAGGAATATGAACCATTAATAGTATTTTCTCTGTCTGTCTGATATTACGACAGTCAATAATTGTATCATCATCGGACTGATTGACAGTCCATTGTAGGTCAACATGCACTTGTGAATGATGCACAGACAGCACATCGTCTGATATAAAGATTCCCCAAATGGACTGTTGCCAAGACAAATGGTAGCTACAATGGACTGTCGACATATGATATATAATGATATGTTGCCTCATTATAACATTGCAGCTGTTATGCAGCTTCAATGTGAAGTGACTCGACCTACAGTTCATGGTCGCATGACAAATGGACTGTTGCATTCATCTATAATCACACTTGTCGATTAAGTAGGGTGTTCTTTCATGCGTACATCCGTCCTACATCTTGCGAACACGATATATTATTCAACGAATCGACTTCAAACTTGAGAAGGTGTTTCACATCAGTTAGACGGCCATTGATATTGATTTTCACTCAGGTACATAACCCAAGACGGCCGCCATCAAGCATATTGGATTCTGTCCGTCCGACATCTTGTGAACGTGATACATCAAGAACAATTCTACCAATCGACTTCAAACTTGGGAAAGTTCTTCACATTAGACGGCCATTAGTATTGATTTTCATTAAGGTACATAATACAAGACAGCGGCCATCGACATATTGTATTCTGTCCGTCCATATCGTTGTATTCTGTCGCAATATCGAGAACAATTCAACTAATCGACTTCAACTTGAGGATGGGGCTTTACATCAGTTCGATAGCCATTGGTATTGATTTTCACTCGCGTACGTAATCCAAGATGGCTGTCATGGACCATATTGTATTGAATCCGTCACATATCTTGTGAACATGATATCTCGAGAACAAAATCAACCAATCAACTTCAAAATTGGGAAGATTTTACACATCAGTTAGACAGACATTGTTATTAATTTTCACTGAGATACATACTCCAAAATGGCTGCCATTAACCATAATTGATTCTGTCCATACCACATCTTGCGAAGGTGATATTACCGCTCGGCAACTTTGGCCTAGGAATATTGTCGTCATCATGTACGGCGGTCTGTACGTCTGTCCGTCCGTTACCGCAATATCTACAGAACCATTTCATGTTTGGCAACAAAACTTGTTACATCTATTTATCTTCACAGAAGTCAGAAGCCTATCGAAAATGACTCATCTCGGACAATATCTTGCAGAGTTTTACAAATAAAAATCCATTTATGATTTGTTATTGTGATAATTTCATAACTGTTTCTTGTAGGTTATCTCTGTCTTTGAAGGTCTTCGCATTTAGAGTTAAGCCAGATGATTTACACTTCCTGGGGGCTATTTGTACTTTGTCTAGCATCTGCTTCATCTGAAGCTTCTTTGCTTTGAAAAACAGATTGTCCACATCTTTCACCAGTCTACGGTCTGCACGTCTGGCTTCACTTTTGCACACTTCGCTGTAGTAGACGGGGACATGACGTTCCGAGTTTTCTAATCGTCTTTGTCCATAGAAGATATTTGGAAAAGCTACCTCTTCTGAGTGTTTGTCTCTGAATTTACTGACTGGTGTACTGTTTTGTCCTGGTGCAACTGTAAATAGCAAATCTCTTTCATGGTCTTCCAGGAAGTCGGGTGATGTTAACATGGTATTCATAGCACCAGGCATTTCATCCTTGTCATCCTCTTCAGTTTCACTCCAGTTATCATCATCTGAAAAATAAGAACAATAAATATACGTCTTATAAATATGAAATATAGACTAGCGGGAAATACATGTGATGAATTCACTTGTTTTTTTGAGTATAGATGTAAACAGGTTTATTACTGTTTATGCATCAGGTTACCTGCTGACTGAGTAGATGAAGCAGAATGTACTGTGTGTAAGACGGGTTGAACGGCTGGCTGAGCGGTTGGAGTAGAATGTCCTTCCTGTGCTGAAGCAGGGGTAGAGCTATCATTGATAGCATTGTCTGGAGAGGTGTCATCTGTAGAAAAGAGAATTGGTGGGAAATAGCAATTTACATGATTCAAATGTAAACGATATTAATGATGTTTTTTACGTTGTAAAAAGGAAATAAAAGGACGATATCTTTACTTGTATCTTATACAAATCTATTTACATGTATCTTCAGCTGGTTCCGATGAGATATTATTCACAATGTTTGGAGCAGATTGTCCTCCCTGTGCTAATGCAGGAGTAGAGGTATCATTGATAGCTTTGTCTGGAGAGATGTCATCTTTAGACAAATCATCGGTGTGAAATAACAATTTATATGGCACAAATACAAATGACATTAATCTTGATGTAAGTTGAATACAGGAAATAAAGGAGAATATCATATTTATGACATTACAATTCTATGTACCTGGTTCCCATGAGGTGTTGTACACAATTCCCTCATCTTTGAAGAGCTGACCATGAGTGGACAGGTACTCTGCTGCTTGTCGTACTTTCTCAGGTCTAACATTTTCTAACAGAACATGGTTTTTATATTTCAAATGTCTTTTCAACTTGACTTTGATCGTAGCGTCTTCATTTTGGAGTCGAGGCAGACTAGTGTGGGTGGTGACAACATCTGTCGGGACATTGACAACATTGCCATGTATCTTGTATTGTCCACCTCTGGGAGCTTCATATATCTTCATAAACGCTATGCGTGGTGACACCAAGTCGCCACTCCAGCTTATGTAGGTCTTTAAGGTTTTCTGGTTCTGGGGGAAAAGCCATACCATCAGCAATAGCACAAGGAGAGACTTTCTTGTCTTGTAGATATTTGAGACAAGTATGGCATAACCATGTGTGGTTAACTCCATCAGGAACACATTCTTGTACTGCATCACATGGAGGAAGATTTGTTGATAGAGGACTGACAACAGAATGCTTATACCAGAGTTGGTGACATGAAGAACATGTAAATGTCGGTCCATCTTCTATTTGCTTATGAAATGACCTAATCTTATCTGAAATAGTCATAATGTGAGCTATCGCTCTTTGTCGTTGACGACAACTAGTTTTATTGACATTGTTTCTTAGCTGGGTCTGTTCGTCTTTTCTGTCTACGGTTAGTATTCTGTGCCTGTTCCGTTTGACGTATATCTTACTCTATCCGTCTTTTCTTTCTCCATTCGGTGTTTTCAGTCTTTTCTTTATCTTTCACAACTGGGTCAATCCGTCTTTTCTTTCTCCATTCGGTGTTCTCAGTCTTTTCTTTATCTTTCATAACTGGGTCAATCCGTCTTTTCTTTCTCAATTCGGTGTTTTCAATCTTTTCTTTATCTTTCACGGCTGGGTCAATCCGTTATTTCTGTCTACGGTTAGTATCCTGTGCCTGTTCCGTTTGACGTATATCTGAATCTATCCGTCTTTTCTTTCTCCATTCGGTGTTTTCAGTCTTTTCTTTATCTTTCACGGCTGGGTCAATCCGTCTTTTCTGTCTACGGTTAGTATCCTGTGCCTGTTCCGTTTGACGTATATCTGAATCTATCCGTCTTTTCTTTCTCCATTCGGTGTTTTCAGTCTTTTCTTTATCTTTCACGACTGGGTCAATCCGTCTTTTCTTTCTCCATTCGGTGTTTTCACTCTTTTCTTTATCTTTCACAACTGGGTCAATCCGTCTTTTCTTTCTCCATTCGGTGTTTTTAATCTTTTCTTCATCTTTCACAACTGGGTCAATCCGTCTTTTCTTTCTCCATTCGGTGTTTTCAGTCTTTTCTTTATCTTTCATAACTGGGTCAATCCGTCTTTTCTTTCTCAATTCGGTGTTTTCAATCTTTTCTTTATCTTTCACGGCTGGGTCAATCCGTCTTTTCTGTCTACGGTTAGTATCCTGTGCCTGTTCCGTTTGACGTATATCTGAATCTATCCGTCCTTTCTTTCTCCATTCGGTGTTTTCAGTCTTTTCTTTATCTTTCACGGCTGGGTCAATCCGTCTTTTCTGTCTACGGTTAGTATCCTGTGCCTGTTCCGTTTGACGTATATCTGAATCTATCCGTCTTTTCTTTCTCCATTCGGTGTTTTCAGTCTTTTCTTTATCTTTCACGACTGGGTCAATCCGTCTTCTTTCTCCATTCGGTGTTTTCAGTCTTTTCTTTATCTTTCATAACTGGGTCAATCCGTCTTTTCTTTCTCCATTCGGTGTTTTCAATCTTTTCTTTATCTTTCACAACTGGGCCAATCCGTCTTTTCTTTCTCCATTCGGTGTTTTTAATCTTTTCTTCATCTTTCACAACTGGGTCAATCCGTCTTTTCTTTCTCCATTCGGTGTTTTCAATCTTTTCTTTATCTTTCACAGCTGGGTCAATCCGTCTTCTTTCTCCATTCGGTGTTTTGAATCTTTTCTTTATTTTTCACAACTGGGTCAATCCGTCTTTTCTTTCTCCATTCGGTGTTTTCTTTATCTTTCACAGCTGGGTCTAGCCGTCTCTTCTTTCTACGGTCAGTATCCTGGGATTTTTCCTTTTGACATTTATCTGAATCTAGTCGAAATTTCTTTCTCCATTCTGTGTTTTTATCCCTTTCATTGTCTCCTAAAAGTGGGTTCTGTCGTCTTTTCCGTTTGCGTTCTGTGTCTTTCAACTGTTCCTTTCGCCTAACACCTGGGTCACTTCGTCGTTTAGCTCGCCATTCTGTATTGTATGATGTGGAAGTAGTTTTTTGTATCTTAGTTTGGTGTTCTTGTAGACGTTCTTGCATGTCCCAATACTGAATCATGCTAAATTCGGTGCTACGTCTATCTTTGACAGATAAGGCTGAAGACTGTGTGCTTCGGAGGGTCGTTGCTGAAGGCATCGCGTTTGGCAGGTCGTCGTGGAAGGTGTCACATTTTGGGATTTTTGGGATGTCATTGCTGAAGGTCTCGCATCTCGGGATGATGTTGTTGGTGATGGTGTCACAATTCGGGATGTCGTCGTTGAAGGTGTCACATTTCGGGATGACATTGCTGAAGGTGTCACATTTCAGGATGTCGTTGCTGAAGATGTCACATTTCGGGATGTGGTTGCTGAAGGTGTCACATTAAGGGAATTTCGGGCTGTTGTTGCTGAAGGGGTCACATTTCGGGATGTTGCTGAAGGGGTCACATTTCGGGATGTTGTTGGTGATGGTGTCACAATTCGGGATGTCGTCGTTGAAGGTGTCACATTTCGGGACGTCGTTGCTGAAGGTGTCATATTTCGGGATGTTGTTGCTGATGGTGTCACATTTCGGAATGTCATTGCAGAAAGTGTCACATTTCGGGATGTCACTGTTGATGGGGTCACATTTTGGTATGTTGAAACTGAAGATGAGATATTTGGGGATGAAGGTGGCAGATTTTGAAATGCCATTGCTGAAGGTGTCACATTTGGGGATGTTATTGCTGGAGGTGTGACATTTCGGGATGTCATTGTCTCCTTTGATCTAGATTGTTGCACAGCTTCCCTGATCTTCATTTTCCTCTTCTCAGTGCTCTGTTTCTTTGTCTTCGGCATTGCGGGGAATGTTGATTAATCTAAACCTGTAAATGAGGTACATTAGTATATTGTGACTGAACAGGGTTTCAAAGTGCTTAACCACCAGTGACTGGTGAAAGTTCCATACGCGATAAGATCTGTTCCATCACATCTTTCTGTTCGCATGTGATCACGGTAATTTTCGATACTTGCAAGGCAATCTGCTTACGGAGTCTCGGCATTATGGACTAGTACGCAGAACAATCTGAAAAGATATGTTTAGATGCATATACACATATACACTGAATATAATTGCTTTTTGAAAGCCTGAAAAGTGTGGATTTCTTCTTCAGTGATAAACTCCTGTTGGTATGCAAATTCTTTCACATCTGAAAAAAAATGAAATGAATGTAGTATTGACATACGGAAGTTTGACATGCTGAATCGATTTGCATGACACATTATGTTTGATTCTGAAAACCTTTGTTCAAATAAATTAGGAATTATATGGAATAAAAATTAAGTACGGTGACATGTAAAAGTAACTGATGAAGTAATATACAGAATTATTGTTTAGAGGGATATTTTGATGAAATTTTTGGATATGGGGATTAATATATCAAGATGAAATTGTTCAGAGTGAAAATGTAGATATTTGAATGATTAATGAATTGAAATACAGTAAATGATGAAGATGGTTGAAATCAGAGCAAGGTATGGGATGGACAAGACATGTATGAAGTGAAGCAAATTGAAAGTGCATGGTGAAAATTAGAACAAGTAACATAAAACAAGTCAATTGGTGAATTTAGAAATCTATGTAAAGTCTGTGGTTGCCAAGAACACAATTAAGCACCGAAGTGGAGGAATTAGAAAAATGGTATGCTTGCGGGACGTAATTGGTTAATGAGGTGAGGTAACTGGAATGGGTACTGTAAATGTGAATGTCAGTCTGAACTGATCACATTTAACAAAAGAGAACAAGTTTCAAAAAGGCAACACTTTGGTTTGAACTACATGTATACATTTGTGCAAGATTGCGTTATAATATAGTACAGTGCAAGATTGCATTATAATATAGTACACATGTGTTTAGAGTCAAGTGTTTCCTTTTTGAAAGGTTATACCACTCCTGTTTGTGGAGACTGGGACCAGAACCTGTGGATTTTTAATTACAAAACATGTACATTAGTTTCATATGTACAAACACTGACAAAGTTTACTAAATCTTAGTAACATCATTATCCAATAAAATGGCTGAAAACAGTAACTCAAATGTTATGATCAAACTATATAAATTAATGAATAATCAGCAGAAAAGTGAGAATGTCCACCAATACATCAAAGTAAACAAAACTGAGTGTATGTGAATGAAGCTGCATATATACAGCGCCCACAAAGATAACTAAGTAATGATTATACATAAAACATGTAAATTCAACTGATACACATTGTGTTTATTACGTATAAGTAATGTCACATTAGTCTGTTGAAATTTTCATAAGTGGAAAGATTTATGCAAAGTTAACTTGCCATTTTGTAATAAATCATCTCAACTAGATGTGTATGTTAAAAAGATTAAAGTATACTTTTGGTGATCATGATCAAGAAAGTGATGGAATTAAAACAGGTAAAACTGAGACAATGTTATGTTAAAATGTGGATCCACTCTTTCTTCAGTGCTGACTGCGGTTCTGGCGGCATGATTTGAGGTGGATGTTTTCTTCTTGTCTAGCACTCAAATCAAAGACATTGTCATCTTCATGTTAAAACTGAAATTGAGTAACCGATATTGCCACTGTTGTTGGTGCAAGTCAACTTAAGTCAGCAATCATTTATGACTTGGTGGTTCCTGGGTTTGTTTCTCTGATAGTTCAGATTTGTCATTTGGATCTGTTTGTTGGTCTTTCTCCAGTGGTGACTCCAGTGCTGGCGGCTTGTCTCCAGACTCAAGGTGGATCTTTTCTTCTTGTGTGGAAATCAAATCAACAAATGCATCATCGTCTTGGAAGTAGGAGTCCAATGGAGCGCTTTCAGCAGCTGGCGGTGATGGAAAAAGAAGTTTACGTTTGGTGCCATGGGTGGAGGATGGGTTACCAGCAGAAAAGGACTTCATGACCATACCAGAGGAGCCAAATCTATTGCTGACTGATGGTGCTGAAGTGGAAGGTGTGGCTTTAGCAGGAGTTTGGCTCTCAGTTGAGACTTATTTTCGTAGCCATGATGTAATTGAATTTAGTGTCTTAGCCTGCTGCTTATAGCCTAAAATGTCCTTATCCATCGCAGCAAAAGTTCTGTTTATTTGGTTGCCGTCGCTTTCAAGGTTTGTCAGCTGATTTTGAATATCAGTCATAAGCTCAGCCAGTTCTGAGGCAGAATCTGATTTCATGTTCATTAGAAGATATTGCGCTGCCATGATATTTCGTTTGAGGACTTTGGTCCTAGGTATTATATTTGGGTGAATCCACTTCTCCATTGTCTGAAAATGATAAAAAGGGAATTAGACAGTGGAATAAAATAAATAACAGTAACACTGGTGTGTCATATGGTTTGTTGAAATTAGAATGTTGTTTGGGGGTTGATGTGCTAAAGTGTAAATTATAGTTTCAAGCGAGATGATACTGTGTAATCAACAGATATCTCAGTCAAGAGCACACACATGAATATGCATGCAATTCATCATTGACTCCTGCTGTATACTTGCATGTATCAAGAAATTTTAATAATGATAATGTTTATTTAGAGGTATACGATTAATAGATACCAGGTTCTTTAGTCGATATCAGGCGTTTAAAAGAGCAAGGCAATATGAACAATGATATAATACATGAATACTGACCTGCATGCCAAACTCTGCATCTACCATTTACGGACTTGAAAAACACATCCGACAGCACAGACTTTCAATAGGCTTCTGGTACTGGCTGTATTAAACAACTGTATGAAGTTTCATTGTTGTGAGTGAAGGACTTTTTGAGATAATGTGTTTACAAGGATATGGACCAACAAACATGTATAAAGGGGCATAACTCCTGAAAAACACATCCGATTACACCGACTTTGAATAGGCTTCTGGTACTAGCTGCATTAAACAACTGTATGAAGTTTCATTGTTGTGAGTGAAGGACTTTTTGAGATAATGTGTTTACAAGGATATGGACCAACAGACATGTATAAAGGAGCAGAACTCCTGAAAAACACATCCGATTACACCGACTTTCAATAGGCTTCTGGTACTGGCTGTATTAAACAACTGTATGAAGTTTCATTGTTGTAAGTGAAGGACTTTTTGAGATAATGTGTTTACAATGATATGATGGACAGACGGACAGACGGACGCGGATAGACGACGGATGCCAAACTCTGCATCTACCATTTACAGACTTGAAAACACACATCCGACAGCACAGACTTTCAATAGGCTTCTGGTACTGGCTGTATTAAACAACTGTATGAAGTTTCATTGTTGTGAGTGAAGGACTTTTTGAGATAATGTGTTTACAAGGATATGGAGCAACAGACATGTATAAAGGGGCATAACTCCTGAAAAACACATCCAATTACACCGACTTTCAATACGCTTCTGGTACTGGCTGTATTAAACAACTGTATTAAGTTTCATCGTTGTGAGTGAAGGACTTTTTGAGATAATGTGTTTACAAGGATATAGACAGACAGACATGTATAAAGGGGCATAACTCCTGAAAAACACATCCGATTACACCGACTTTCAATAGGCTTCTGGTACTGGCTGTATTAAACAACTGTATTAAGTTTCATCATTGTTTGTGAAGGGCTTTTTGAGATAATGTGTTTACAAGGATATGGACCAACAGACATGTATAAAGGGGCATGAGGTTTCATTGTTGTAAGTGAAGGACTTTTTGAGATAATGTGTTTACAATGATATGATGGACAGACGGACAGACGGACGGACGGACGGACAGACGACGGAGGCAACGACAATACCGCTCGGGCAGAATCTCCCTTACCAAAAAATCTTGTAAGATCTTTTAGGATTTGAAATTTGCTTACAAGATCTTGTAAGATCTTACAAGACAGGTTTTTTTTGTCCTACACGATCTTACAAGATCCTAAAGGACAAAGCTGGCTGTCCTACAAGATCTTGTAAGATCCTGCAGGACAGCTGTCCTACATGATCTTGTAAGAATAAGTTTGCCTGTAGGACAAAAAATCAGTTTGCTTTTTGGAAAGTATTTTTACAAGACAGTTTTACAGAATATCCACAACATTGGATCTCCAGTTGAAGATATGGTTAGCACTTTCTCTTTTAAAAATGGCAGGCGTATTATCATGATATATACCAAAATTGTACTTCTCTCTACTGAATCAATCATAGGGAGAACCTCATCTGTTTCACTCAAATAAGAAAATTGTTCTTGAAAATTAAAAAAAATCTATCTGATAATAGTTTACCTTCAAACCTGATTGGGAAATTCTGTCAAAGTACTACATTTGTTTTTCAATATGTTATCTAAACGATGATACAAGTTATCAATATAACTATTTCGGTGTTTGGATACAGCGACAAAATGCGACGAATTCTTCAATGAATAACAACAACAACAACAACAGCTTGAATTGAAAAATACACAAACTTTACATAAGACTTCAGAGATCATATTAGTGACATGGGTTTTCATTCGAATAAAATAAAGATATCAATAATATCAATCTCTATATAGTGTTATCAAAATAGTATCATATTTGTGTAAGAGATCTTGTTGAATTTAGATTTTATAATAAAATTAATAAGTTTAATAAATAATTAATTAATAATCAGTCCAATCCAAAGATTTTATAATAAAATTGGACATAATGTAGAAAATAATTTTAGAAGAATACATCAGTTCTAACATGATTTTCAAGAAAAAAATGTCCATTAATGAATACTCTACCCTCTTCATTATCACCAATTATACACAGATAATATTATTCTATTTTCCTGGTAGTCTACATTAGCAATTTACTTGCTGGCATTAATTCAACAATTTGAGGAGAGTTATCTCCCCTGTACCGGTATATTTTAATTGGCCACTTGTGGCGCCACCATGCTGTCATATGAGAACAACAGCAGCAGAAAAACATGTAGGATAGAGTGCAAAAAGAAAGTTGATTTGTTCATGTTAAGCTGGAACTATTGAGGTTTAAAGAACTGTATTGCAGATGGTGATGAGTGAAGCTACATGTAGTGATGGTAAGTAAGTTATAAATATAATTATAATGTTATAATTTAATTAGCAAAACAATTCTAATTTCTAGTTAAACTCAGAATGTTGTAATGTGGACCCTCTATGAGCTTTAACTATCAACAAGTTTCTCTTCATAAACTTGGCATATTAAACAATTGATACTCTTCTCAGTAACTACTGCAGCACTTCACCTTATATTTGCAGTCAAAATTAATGACTCATTTAGCCTGGAATTCACAAAGAAATATCCATAACTCGGTCTGTCTCAAAATTCCTTTCAGATCTACCCAGGTTCATCAAGGCACTGTGTGAATTGCCATTGTTGCATTGTCAGCTGGAAAAGCCCAGGCTTGGGGACCTCATGTGAAGATTGGCCATGCACCCCTGGAGGAAATACCCCGGAGGGTGAGATATATAGGTTATATCACACCACTGCTTGTGTATTTCCTGTTCATGTCAAACAGTAGGATTTAACTTGCTAGGAAGTTTGGGGGGGGGGGGGGGGGGGGATGTTAGCTCTCAATAAATCAGTTGACATCCTCACTTGTTGTTTTGAAATGTTTATCGTTTCCTGCTTATATTTCCAGAAGATTTGAGAATATTTCCATACCAAAGTTCTGATGAAATCGCAAAGGAATATTTATTAAAATAAATTGATAACAAATACACTGTTGGCATAACCGATATTTGCTATGATAAAAATGTGACCAGGAAAAGCAGGATAGATTATGATTAGATTTCCTATCACCATAACCATGATAACAGGCTATATTTTAATTGTCTATTTATTGCACTATTCTTGACCAAGGCTAAGGATTGCTGCATAATTCAATTGTACATCTGTACCCACATATTGAAAAATGAGAACATTTCATTCATTCATTTCATTTAAAACGTTTTAAACAATTTTTTTCTCCTCAGATGCAACCAATCGGACATGTTCGAGGCGCACATTTCATCGACTGGGAGCAGACATGTGATCATGGAAATCATGCAGCGTCTATTGTTGAATTACTTCTTCGCCAAAGAGGAAATAGCATCAGGCAATATTACATGACCAATACAACTGGATGACGAACATTGTTAAAATCATATTAGTGTACATTCTCAATATTTTTTCCAATTGTGATTGCATTTTCATTTAGTGTTGATCCATAATTCTGGATCCCACTTTAAAATATTTTGCTTCAAATCCATGAATACTGCTTAAGTATCATAATTTATATTGCTTTAAATACTCATAACATGCATTCAAGAATGTGTGTTTTACATTAATAACAAATGACTTGTATGACTTTGGTGCTACTGGACCCAAATAATCTTTATTCAGTGAGCGGCACATGTTTGGTTTTTGCAGAGGGCACACCAATAACAATAACATCACATTTCTATGATATTTCAATGCAAATCATCCTGGTTATCCTCATAATTTAAATGGGTAGAATGGTATAAAATTGTTGTGACATTAGCGAAAAAGTATACAACACATATACAACACATATCACGAATCGTTAGATTCTTGGTATGTGCTTTAGAATAGGTTAACCACAGGACTATTCTGTGAAGTCATGTGACGCAGTCAGTATGTCGGCACCTCTTCCCACTTCCCTTATATGTGTTGTAATCGTCACATTCACTAATATCAGCAATACGCCAGTTGAATGTAGTGTAATATTTTTAAGATTTCTCTAATCATACTTTTTCGCTAATGTCACAACAATTTTATACCATTCTACCCATTTAAATTATGAGGATAACCTCTGAATAGTTTCAGGATAACTTGACACATTGATAACTTGATAACAATTTCTTTGCTAATTTGATGACTTTTCATTTTTTACCAGCAAGGTGATTTTGGACGCGATGAAATCAAAATTGAATGGGGAGCTAAAAAGTTATAAAAGACACTTGATCTGTTGAGAAAAACATGGATGCCTTGGACTTTGGATGTTACGTGCATGTGTTGGTTGCTGTTCCCTATAAATGTTTCTATTTTATATAATAAAATGTATCACATGACAATATAATATTCCCTTGTGTGTATAGCTGTATATACGTTTCTGTTTTGTGTGTATAGCTGTCTATACGTTTCTGTTTTATACAATAAAATGTATGAAAGGAATGCATATAATTTGTTATGTTGACTATCTCATTCGACACGAAACGTTTCATCGTAAACCTGGAGTATATTGGACAACCCTGCACAACCATCCAGCATTATTCTATCTGCGTTAACTGACACAAATGACAGCCCTGTAGGACAACCCTGTAGGATCCTGAAGGACGGTCTTGTAAGATCCTGTAGGACAGTCTTGTAAGATCTTGTAGGATCCTGAAGGACGATCTTGTAAGATCCTGTAGGACAGTCTTGTAGGATCTTGTAAGATCCTGAAGGACGATCTTGTAAGATCCTGTAGGACAGTCTTGTAGGATCTTGTAAGATCCTGTAGGATCTTGTAAGATCCTGTAGGACAGTCTTGTAAGATCCTGTAGGACAGTCTTGTAAGATCCTGTAGGACAGTCTTGTAGGATCTTGTAAGATCCTGTAGGACAGTCTTACAAGAAAAGTGCCAAAATCTTACAAGACTGTCCTACAAGATCTTACAGGACACTTTCTTGTAAGATCTTACAAGAATTTTTGGTAAGGGCTGCCCGAGGGGTAAAAACGGAAATAAAGACAAAAGGCGATCCTAGCGGCCGAGGCCGCAACCCTGTATTGTGCAAGTCCCGCATTAGAGACAAGTTACGAAAAGTAACGCCGTAGATATTGCACGCTACGCTCGTATCAGCATGCGATAGGTATCGCCCGATTTGAGCCACTTTGAGTGGAGGCGCTTGATGGTATAGTCCTGTTTTACAAGTTTTTTTTGTGCTGTTATTTAAAATGTCACATTTTACATAGGATCTTCCAAATGTTACCAAGTGAGATATCCATGTGCCATATGCCGGTCTCACTTTACGCTATCTGGCCTGAGATTTTTGGGACCTCTCCACGCCTGGGGGAGAGGGAGGGGGGCAAACTCTAAATATTTTTCTTGTCCCTTGTGCTAGGGGATTGAAACCGAAAAACTATACCCTTGGGTCAAGCTCTACGAGAAAAACGTAAAAAATCCAAGGTGGTCTCTGTTATGACATCTCAGTGACGTCATTTTCAAAAACGACATTTTTTGGTCGATTTTTCGATCAGATGAAGAAAAGGACGAAAATATCACTTTTCTGGTACCCCACGTGACCGCCATTATGAATTTACCAATGCTTCACTGCTCGGGGGGTTATGCAAGTAGGTTCAAAGTGACCCCAATATGCCCACGTGACCGCCATCTTGAATTTACCCATGATTCTCTGCTCGGGGGTTATGCAAATAGGTTCAAAGTGACCCCAATATGCTAAACTATAAAGTAATGAAGTGATGCAGTTCTCAATTCTTTGTCGTTTCGGTGGTAGTGCAGAAAGTTTGGTAAGGGGGTACTTTTGCCCCCCCCCCCTCCCCGCACTGTTAGGGTTAAAGAATATTCACGAAATCGAAATTGCAATCACCTCTCTTGTCAGGTGGACGAGACAGAAGGCTCCATTTAATATAGAGATATAGGTCTAAAATGTGATGTGTCGTTAGACTATCTGTAGTTTTCCTCAAATCGTTATTTTAAATAGCGATTTTATCGTCTATTTAGTGTTTGGCGAATGGAAAGGAACGACCTATTTTTGAAAGAGAATATACGTAGGCCAGGCAAAAGTGTTCTACAACTAGTACCCAATGGGATACCTATATGCTGTTCATATATTGTGTTGCCAAATTAGAAATAGGTATTACTAAGGAGAAATTCAAGCAGCCATATAAACAAAGAAACATCTCATGAATGATATCCTTTGTATGTGGTAGAGCTGAAGAGTGCTTTATGGACATTGATATATCGGCGATCAGTTTTTTTGAACATTGATACTATTATTCAAACTAAGACAGTCAATAAGGCCTTGAGGCGGGATTGTTTTTACAAAATAAAGACGCAATACCTTTCTTGAAGAGCCTTTGTCAGCAAGGTTGAAAGAAGTTTGGTGGTGCAGCTTCTTTGTATGGTGTTTTATGCATTTTGGGGGTCCAGTACACTTTGAATATATCATTATGAGTGCTTGGAAGATAAATATCTATTCCGCTGAAATGATGTTTTGTGGTTGTTAGATATATCTTACTGGGTGAATACAGTTTGGGAGTAAGTAGACGTATTCGACGATTGTGTGCTTATATTTAATTAATTAAGCAGCACCTCGCAATAGTAATATTTACAGATGAATATTGTAATATTTGGAGCTTTTCTGCTATAACTTCTTGCGAATTGAGGTTTCTCAGTATTTGTTTTGTTTGGGGAATTACTTCTGTCAATATGGCTGATTGTTTCAACGACCTTGCTCTTGGTCAGGCAGACAATCAGCGACAATCAGCGAGTACTGTAGGTTTTCTAGCATTTGCGGCTCAATAACGTATTATTCCAGTGCAGCCAGGATTATTTTCTGGTCGACCTCCATGGTTTATTTTTCTCGGTTTTCTATATTTAGGTCCCTCCATCAAGAATGTTTTTACGTCCTCATCACTTACTATATCAAAGTTATCAGTCACAATATGATAGCATGTGCATGGATGAATTTCGATGATTCACAATCCCAAGTATATCTTCCAGTTGTGCATGAGTTCCAGAAAAACTCCTTGACAGCATTAAACTAATTGAATATTTTCTTGACTATAGAGTTAATATATCTATATTAAATGTATGTGGGTTTTGTGAACCCTGTGATGATTTAAATCTCAGCTACAATTTTGTTTTAGCTGTTCATGTGTACATCTTCAATGGCATGACCTCCTAGCACCGGTTTTAGCAGTATCAGATACAAATATCCGATGGCAATGTTGTAATAGCCCTATCAAGTAATCTGATGGAAAGTTATGAACTATATATGTGACCGTTAGATAGAAGAAACGGTCCAAACGGAGAAAATAAGTAGAATGCAAATTAGTTTTCAGAACAAGTGTCTCGCCATGATAACCAAAGTCCTAAACTACATGTACGTTCACAATGACTTGTCTAGAGGACACGTATCGAAGACGAAACGTCCATCAGCAGAATCAGATGAATATACAAGTAAAAATTAAACGCAACGTATAAAGGTGATGGAAAACGATGTGGGCGTTTTGACAAGAACTCATACGAGGCCAACATTCCTGACTGCATATCTACGAACATCATAACAGCTAAATTGATCCCTGTGATAATTTGTATCTCAGCCACGCTTGTATTGTCGATGTTCATGTGGACATCTTGATCGCACGACCCCTAGCTCAGGTTTGAGCGGTATTAGATACAAATATCCCAGGGCAATTTTGTAATCGCCCTATTACTCAACTCATTTGATTAAATTCAGAACTATTGCCCGCTAAAAATCTGTAGCTTAACCCTATCTGGCCTGGGCTTTTTGGGACCTGTCCAGGCCTGGGGAGGGGGGTGGGGAGAAATGCCCCCCCCCCTTCTCTCTCTAATTTTGTTGTTATCCCTTGAGCTAGGGGACTGAAACTTACCACACTATACCCTTGGGTCAAGCTCTACCAGAAAATGCCAAAACATCCAAGATGACCACTTTGATGACGTCACAGTGACGTCATTTTCAAAAATGGCATTTCTTTGGTCGATTTTCCGGTCAGATTTTTCAATTTTTGTATTTACATGTATGTAATTTCTCCCAAAAACTGCATGATAAATTAGTACATAGTATTGTGATGCGAAATAAAATAGTTTTTTCCCGCTTTTCAAGCAATAATTTTGAAGGAAAATTACGAAAACATCACTTTTCTGGTACCCCATGTGACCGCCATATTGAATTTACCCATGATCCTCTGCTCCGGGGGTTATGCAAATATGCTCAAAATGACCCCAATATGATAAATTATAAAGTTACGGAGTATCTATCAGCTCTTAATTTCTTGTCGTTCCGGAGATAGCGCAGAAAGTAATAAAACTACGTGGACGTGTCCTAAAATGACGAAAAAATGCATAAAGCACCATTGGTCAAACATCACAAAATTAACTCAAAATACGACTGAAAGAGTCGAAAACAAACTCTCACGGGTTTTGGGTCTTATAAATGCTATATGCGTTGACCACTGATGTTTAATATATTTTTTATCGTTCTAGGACACGTCCACTTTAATTTATTTCATCTCTTTTTAATATTGTGTGGGCTGTCCACTGGTGTCTTATGCAGTTTTTATCTTTCTAGAGTACGTCCATTTTATCTTATTTCATCTCTGGTTCTCCTCTTGGTAGACATTTGGAGATGGCCCTCTTGTCACCACAATGCTGACGTTAATATAAAGATTGATATGCAACGGTTCCCCAAACAGTGCTGAGTAAATTGTCATCTAAAGAAAGCTGATAAATCGATGGCTTTTAGAATTACTATATCCTTAACAAAGAATGAAAGATTAATGGTACACTCTTCAACTGGATTTGCTAGAACTACACTACACAATCAAAGCGTGACTGAGATAAATCATTCTCTAGATGACGACTTTACAACGATTATTATGGATTAAGAATATTGATCAGCGATACGGATTTTATATTTTTGGAACATCATGATGTCTTGTCGGCATCATTGAAAACTGTTGACCGCTTCCCTCTTGCGGGAAACTAGCCTATGTTTATGTATACCATGATTGTCTTTTTGAATTTGGTGCTAATGCTGTTATATGGAATAAGTCTTTGGATTATGGACGCGGATATTCTTAATGAACAACGGCTGAATTATGAATGACCGACTAGACGCTTTTAATAATCTAGTTATTAGAATCACATCAGCGCTCAACGAAAGGCACGTAAGCTACCAAACGGTATATGGTGTGGCTGCATATATGGCAAATTAAATTTCCGAATGTCAGATCCTAATCTCTCGCACATTTTAACAGAGTCTACAACTGAATCACTAGTCAAAGACGGTGGGGGGGTGTCAAGTTACCGTTGTGAACGATTGAAACAGCCTGGTTCGCTTTCAAATAGTTTCACTGAGTATGGAATAACTTGAATAGCAATCGGATACAATTACAACAGATATAAGGGAAGTGGGAAGAGGTGCCGACATACTGACAGAGCCACATGACTTCACAGTATAGTCTTCTGGTTAACCTATTCTGAAGCACATACCAAGAATCTAACGATTCGTGATACGTGTTGTATCTCAGGTACGCTTTTATACACTTATACACAATACACTTAGCCTTTGGATTCAGGAATACCAGCCAGTGATCTGGATTGAAGATAGCAACATCACGATGTCATGCCGGCATCATTGAATATTGTTAACTGTTTATCTCTTACAAGAATCTAGATTGGGTTTATTTTGATATTTATCCTTATTTCACGCACACTTGCATTCTGTGGCTATAGTAGTTTGTGAGAATACGCCCTTCTGATTATAAACGTGGTGATTCTCTGTGGACGACAACTATCCAATGAGTGTTGGATCTGATACCTGTATTCCGTGTCCAATTATACACAACAGTAAAAGGGTGGTGCAAAACGATGCCGAGGACTGACAAGTCACAGGACCCCACAAGCAAATATACTGACTTGCTCACATTACAAAAACCAAAGTGATCCCTGTGATAATTTGTATCTCAGCCACGCTTTTATTGTAGGTGCTCATGTGGACATATTGAATGACATAACCAAACGGCCTCTTTCACCGGCTTGAGTGGTATTAGATACAAATATTTCAGAGCGATGATGGAATCGCCCTATCAAGTAATCTGTTGGACAAAAATATGTCCCTACCAGGCCTGGAAGGGTTGGGGGGGGGGGGGGAAATGATGTTTTCTTTATTCTTGTTCAAAATTTCTGCTTTTCCGCGATGAAAAGTGGGCGAAAACTATTTTCTTTCACATCACATTAATATTTACTACCCCTTATGATGCAGTTTTTACCGAGAAATTGTATAAATGAAAAATTAAAAAAATCTAACAAAAAAAGCAGCTCTTGAAAATGACGCTGTGACGTCATCAACGCGGTTATCTTGGATTGTTTTACATTTTCTTGTAGATCTTGACCCAGTATAGTGGGGCGAGTTTTATGCCCCAATCTCAAGGGGTAGGAAAAATAATTAGGGGGCCGAAATGCCCCCTCGCCAGGCATTCCAGGCCTGGACAGGTCCCGAAAATCTCGGGCCAGGTAGGGCTAAGTTCACATCAGGTTGTGCACATTTGTTTCCAGCTTCGATTGATGGGGAACTGATATTCATAAGAGATACACTCAATGTAATGTCATTCAGGACTATGATAATGCGACCCCTCTGACTACATACTGTCTACAAGCTTGAGGTTGTTCAGTTGGCCAACAGTGCTATCCAATGGTCATTGGACCTATTCGCGACTTGCTTCCTCGTTTCATGACCGAGTACGTAAAATGACTTCTCAGAACAGGGATAGCAATACTGAGGTTTCATACTTCTCAGGGATTGTAACATCAGCAAAGAAACCATTTATGATACAGATATATTTATATTATCTTACCTTCCATGTTCCACACATGTGTCGCTGTTCCATGATGTTAGACCTTCAGACACCGACTGTTCTAGATTTAGATAGGCTGTCAGCTCTAGCTCATTTCCATGTTCTTCATGGGGGTTTGGCGTAGCCTTGCCGTATCTGTCTTATCTTTAATGTATGTATTCAGCATCAGAGTAAAAGTTTCTGCATCAACTTCTGACAGTCATCTGTAAAAAATCAACCGGTTGGAAACATGTACATAAGAAGACGGAGATGTGTTAGGAAACAACACAACAATAACTCACAAAGCAACTCCACTTTTGCACCAGCAGTCTATATATAACATGACTACTAGTTTCACACTTGGGTTACATACCTGCAGACTAATCTGGTTAAAAGTCCATGGGGCAAACTAAGTGTTGCTCATTAACTACATGCATCCACGGGTATCTCCAGAAACGTATGTTAAGCACAGTGAAGGGCATAGCAGCACGTTATAGCAGCAACAGGTGTGATTTGACTAATTTCACCACTGGATAGCTCGTTATGAAGCTTACCACACGTCCTGATGAAAGATGAAAAATCTGATTAAATCTAGAGTTTCATGCCATATGTTGTTGTCGTTTCATGGTTGTTCACAGACTATGCCTGACAAGTTATCTTTATATATATAAAGATATATACAAACTACTATATATATACGGAACCGCACAACAAACTTTCAGCTTTTAAAAAATAATTAAAATACGTCAGCTAGCAAAGGTCTGACTACTGCAGAAATGAACGCGTCATCTCGTGGTTTGTATAAAGTCGAGTAAACAAAGCTTGGGGTGGAGTTTGATACATTGTTATCACATGTTACTAACTACTCCCCGAGGCGTCATCAGAACTGCAATGATAACACGGGGATATGCTGTGGGGGTGATACCTTACACCATCTACCTGCCCACGCCGACTGGTTAATCTGTTACGTACATAGCCTGGCACGAAGTGGCGGCATGACGTTAATGTATTCAGTCTAGCCACATCTGGAGAGGAGAGAGAGTTTAACACGTACCATCCGCAGTAAAAACTCTTAACTCTTAATTGCCCCCATATTTCACAACAGAGTAATACTACCATGAATAACTAGCCATTAACGCTGAATAACTAGCCATTAACGCTTTTAAAGTAAAATTAAGCAAAAACTACGGTTATCGTATGGACAATCAATCCTAGGTTACCACAATAGAGAATATAAGTTTTCGATTTGATAACGTAGATGATTAACAAAATCATCGAGAAAATACTCAAGATATATCTGAAATCACAATTTTATTTAAAAGCTATTAATTAAACGATCAGTATTTGCGTTACAGGCAGAGACGATGACGTCCAATGTCCAAAAGAACGCTTGGTGATGGGTTGCGAGCAAAGTATTGTCTCTCTCTCTAGCCACCCTCGTTCAGGAAGAGACAACTGCAAACAACGCCATGATCATAGATGAACAGGATTAGAAATACAGACATATCGGCATTGGTTTAACCCTACCAGCCTGGGCGATGTGGAAGCTGTCCCAGCATTCAGTTTCGCCTCCCCCTCCTATTTACTTTCGTTACCTCTTGGGGTAGAGGTCTGGAACTTTATACTATACATTTGAGTCAAACTCTGTTAGAAAATCTCCCAGAAAAATCCAAGGTTGCCGCCATCATGACGTCACAATGAAGTCAACTTTTCGGAAGTCATTTTCGCCTATTTTGGACCGATTTTCTCGATGTTTTATTTTTCTCGTTTCTTTTTTCTCTCTCTCTCAAAAGAACTAATGGAGAATACTTAGTTTATGATTATGTGACTAAAGTAAATTACGTTCATGCCCCTAGAGGCAAGAAATATCTTCCAATAATGGACATTTCAGAGCGATGATGTAATCGTCTTATCAAGTCATCTGTTGGACAATGATGAACCATGTGAGCGTCAGATAGTAAAAACGTCCCTACCAGGGCTGGAGGGGGGGGGGGCAAAATGGCCCCCCTACCAAACTTTCTGCGCTATCTCCGGGACGACAAAAATTGAGAGCTGACACTCTGTGACTATTTTATCATATTGGGGTTATTTTAAGCCTATTAGCGTAACCCCCCGAGTAGAGGATCATGGTTAAATTCAAGATGGCGGCCACGTGGGGTACCCGAGAAATGATTTATTTTCGTTACCCCTTGGGGTAGAGGTCGGGAAATTTAATACTATACATCTGGGTCAAGCTCTGTTAGAAAATCCCCCAGAGAAATCCAAGGTTGCCGCCATGATGACGTCACAGTGATGTCAACTTTTCGGAAGTCATTTTCGCCTATTTTGGACCGATAATGGACAGAAAATACTGAAAACGCGACTTTCTGAGGAAATCTCATGGCCGTCAGGCTTAGTTTTGCGTCTGCTACATATGAAACAGAGAAGATGGAAATACACAGCTGTAGATGAGAAAAAAAACAACAATCATATGGACGGCAAGACACACAGGTATAAACATAGGAATACATTTAGATATCGCATGCAAAGAAGTTGTTGTTGACCAAACGGACCAATGGAAGAAACATTGGCACACTGGCAGCATTGGTGATGACTGGACTCAAACTGAATAATTTAACCCTACCTGGCCTGGGCTTTTTGGGACCTGTCCAGGCCTGGGGAAGGGCCATTTCGGCCCCCCTAATTATTTGTCTTACCTCTTGGGCAGGGGGCTGAAACTTATCACACTATACCCTTGGGCCAAGCTCTACCAGAAAATGAAAAAAATTTAAGATGGCCAGTGACATCATTTTCAAAAACAGCATTTTTTGGTCGATTTTTCGGTCATATTTTTTTATTTTTTCATTTATGCAATTTCTCCACAAAAACTGCGTGATAAATTAGTAAATATTAATGTGATGTGAAATAAAATAGTTTGTGCTCACTTTTCATCGCGGAAAAGCAGAAATTTTGAAGATAAATGACGAAAACATCATTTTTCTAGTACCCGAGGTGGCCGTCATCTTGAATTTACCCATAATCCTCAACTCGGGGGGTTATGCAAATAGGCCCCAAATGACCTCAGTATGATAAACTATAAAGTCTCGGAGTGTCAGCTCTCAATTATTTGTCGTTCCGGAGATAGCGCAGAACGTTTGGTATCGGAAGGGGAGCATGTCCCCCCCCCCCCCCCACACTCCAGGCCTGGTAGGGATAAAACGTAAGTAGATGCATAAATTAATAAATGAATAAATTCATGCGAGCTGACGGAAGAGTTTGCACACACTATTGGAGGAATGACGATCCATATCCTAATTGCTGAATAGTTTGATATCGTTGCTGTATTCACCGCGAGGAATATTTGGATGATGGAATTATAGTCTGTCCATTTTAATTAGTCGTCTACTTTGGAGCTTGTCAAAAATCAGTAGTTAACTCTGCATAAATTTTCTTTTCTGCATCGTGTAGAACAAACTGAACTCTACAAAATGGCCACCAGTACTTCTTGATATCGATAATATATCACGCTTGAAATAGCTTTGTAATTCTCTACATATAAAACTCCAGTACAGTTGTTTCATGTACCGGGTCTCAATTACATAGGGAGACGTCATAATATATTCGTGTTTACTAGCACAAAGGTCAACAATGCCATGTACGGTCATAGAAGTGTGTGCGATTTATCATTCGGCAATTTCACTGGGCATGGGATATAAGCGACAATCAAACGGACCGCCTGTTATTACCTTATACGGGATCAATGACCTTTGTGCCAGTGATCATGAATACATTATGACGTCTCACTAGGTAATTGAGACTGGGTACTGAAACAACCGTACTGGAGTTTTATATGGAGAGAATTACAAAGTTATTCCAAGCGTGATATATTGTCGATATCACGAAGTAATGGTAGTCATTTTGTAGAGTTCAGTTTATTCTACACGATGCAGAAAATTTATGCAGAGTTAACTACTGATTTTTGACAAGCTCCAAAGTAGACGACTAATTAAAATGGACAGACTATAGTGTCATTATTTTCATTGAAATCACCAAATAATAGTATTTTTGAACAGGGTAAACGTTGGAGGGAGTAGAACAAGTGAAATAAATAGTGGTAGACAGTCTCGTCTGTGTCTCAGCAAATTACAATGCGTTGTATCTGAGCGAAAGTTACTGAATAGATGTCACTTCAAGTTACTACACCCGTTACGGGAAAACATTTTCATTACGTGCATTCGTAACGTCATGGTAGTGGAGTGAAATGTTGCGACATATTCGTTAACTTCCGTTTGAATTCAGCACTATTGGGAGAAGGACCCACAGGAGTGGGGAGAGTATACCAGTCAGTGTCAGTCAGTCAGTCAGTCAGTTTTGAATTTGGATGGCGCATGCAATCCGTTAGGATTATGCGCGCCAGTATCATTGCATTGAGTTGATTAAAAAATAAAACTGATTTTAAAAACACAATAAAAAGTGTTAAAAACGGTGTGTTAAAAAAGCAACGGGGGAAATATATTGAGAAAAAATAGACAGATGTCTGTTTAAATAGCTCAAGTGTCATTATAGACTAAAGAAAAGAAAATTATATATAATGGACTAGATATTGATTTAAATATGCTATTAAGAAACAACATATAGGAAAACCAGACTCCAAAGGCGTTATTTATAGACATAAAAGGAAGAGGAAATAATCGGATCAACAACCATAATATAATAATACACCAACGACCCTATTTATAAAATAATATAAAACTGAATTAAAAAGGCCAATATAGTACATGCATATTTCGTTTTTGACAACATTAAACTCGATATATAATTAAGATGAACAGGTGGATAATTTAAAACAATAATTGATATAATATGCGTACTCCTCCCAAGAAATACCGCGAATGAGGACCTCCAATGGTATCCTCAAACACTAATATCCAGTCAGAAGGAGCAAGGATATCATTTAAAATGCGCTCTTTTAATCGAGCAGAGATAATTGTAAACCACCAATAAGAAAATATATATTAAATTGTTATCTAATATTCCTCAGCTCATTTTTGTAAATTTAAAATTATATGCATGTACCTAGACTAGATATTGAACTCTATAACAGAATGGTAAAATCAATATAAAAATCTGCGGGTGTCTAGTATAAAGAAATAGTTGCAAAACTTTCACTAAAATCTCTTGGAACGTATCATAAATCTGTGTCTAGATTTATGATACCAGTCAGTGTCCATAGCAGGTGCAACACTTATAGAGTGTGAACCATCACAAGTCTATGAACTTAGCGATTACCTGAAAGCATTTCAAATCCTGTTTCTTTGCACACGGTTTCTGAGCTAGCACTACGAGTAATAGCGGTTATGGTTCGAAGAGTATCATGTTTATGTTTCCAATCTTGCAATCTAGTTTTGGTGGAGGTGTTTTCTGCCAGGTCTGTCAGGTCTTTTCTGCTCAAGACTGTTACTACATGTATCTAGAGTATATTTCAATCCTTATTTGCTCTTTATTTATGGCATTTTTCACATGATTCTGCCAGTTCCCTTGCTTTGCCAATGTGATTGTGGGTGAACAATGGTAAAAATGAATGGAGATAGCTAACGTTGATGGAATTTTTTCGAGACACCAGGAGTTATACAGTTTTACAGATTACAGATACCGTCGCGGATTTGATCCTCAGAGTAGTAAGTTAGAACTTATATATATTTTGCAGATAACCTCCGAACCATGCTATAGAAACTCCAAATTGTTTTAATTTTCGAAGTCGTCCACGGTGCCACCATACACGGTCAAAAGATCTGGATATATAAACATATATAGGAATATTACCTTAGGGCCTTAGTTATATCAAAATATACATCTAGAAATGGGGTAACGGTTAAATCGGATAGTAGAAAACCGGAGTGATAGGGTGTTATATCGTGCCTATAATATAACTGTAAAGGTGCCTGAATACAACTCTCTCCATACATATCGACACTGCATTAGCTCCGAAATTTATTCCCCAGGGTTCAAATAGCAAAATTATTCAGCGCAAACTGTATAGAATTCCATCTGCAGCTGTATTGCTTCTAAGATGGATCCATCATCCATCTGGGTAATTAACACAGGTCTAGTGTTACAATGAGGGTGGATGTGGAAATATGTTGGTACCAAGTGTGAACATCTGTCACTTATTAGTGTGTCATGACTTGTTTACTCTTGTTGAAACATTCCAAATGGATCAAGCTCACACTGCTTGTGTGTAATATTTTTTCTCATAAACTGTTGCTTAAACGCCAACTCATTCCAGCAGATAGGATCAGGTTTTGAGTGGAGGCGTTGTTCAAAATGAACCTTTACATAAACTTACGTAATGGGGGCCCAGCAATCGGTTTCCAATGATGACAAGAGGGAACCCGTAAACCGCTTCCAGTGATGACTTGAGAAGAGAACTAGTCAACAGTTTCCGATGATAGCTACAGGATATTCTGATGATTCTTTCGTAAATCCTTGTCAATAACCAGTTTTCTTTGCCTTCTGTTGAATGAATACGAATGAAGGGATCAACAGATGCAACAATACCAAGAAGAGAATATGAAGTCCCTGATAAGAATTCCTACTAACCCGTTACATATTTGGTTTTCCGAATCATTTCCAGTTAGACGAGCCTTCTATCCGACATGCCCCTCGCTCTTTCATATATAGCGCAACAGAATCAGACATAGACCTCGATTCCCTCAGGATCATTACATATATAAATGGAAGGGTGTTTCACAGAAAACAAAAATCCTTAAACATTTAAGGAATATTCCCCGATATTCACCAGCGGAATATTCCTCAAAATAACTAAGGAATATTCCTTACCATGTTAAGGAATTTCCTTAACATGCTACGAAATATTCCTTATTGAATTTTAAGGAATATTCCGCTGGTGCAATAGTTGGGGAATATTCCTTAAATTTTAAGGAATTTTTTTTTTCAGTGTTCAAACAGGTTTTAGGTTGTACTGATCAGAGAAAGGATAAAATAATACGAGTGAAACTAGAAAGTTACAAGCCTTTAGGTGATAGAAACAGCATGGTGTCTTGTCAGCTATAGATACATCTATACATGTTGGCCTTATGTCATAAAGCACTAGAAAAGTTAATACGGATCGCATTTACCATATTTATTAACCCCAAATTAGATTTGCTATTAGATATCTCTATTACAGAAATAACAATTTGGTGTAGCCCCCCCCCCCCCTCCGTACTAAGCAATTTGTATAAATGGAATTAATTTTTGAGAGAAAGACTAATTTATCGATCAACGGGTATCGTACCCACGACCTATGTAATCTGTAGAGATGCTTTTACCATCTGAGCTATGTTTACCAACGGAGTAATTTTTCCAGTGGTAAAGATTTATGACGACATGAACTGATTACATCATTGACCACTTTTCTCAAACAAAAATCCTGTTTTCGTTTAAAATTTCCGGTTTATGAATTCGTATACTGGCATGCTCTTTAGGTATTATATTTCGGGACTATTAGATTGCGAAAAAGAAAGAATCAAAAGACTTTTGTGTTGATTGAACAGCCAATAAACCAGGCTGAAAATGAAGCCTAAATGCAGAAATGTTCAATCACGATAGAAAGAGATCATGATGAATTTATAGAGTAGAGAGGCTCCAATATCAGATGGTGTACCGTGAAGTTAAGCAGGAACGATAGAACAAGGCTGGGAGCCTTAATCACGTTGGTGATGATCTCAGTTTACCACAATTAATAAACATACCAAATATGTGGCAAACCACAGATTACCAAACATTGCACAATATCGTGGGTGGCTGTATGCCAAAATATAACACCGTACTCAGCAAAATATATCGTATACACTGCTGTTATGAACCGAAAGAGGAACAAACGTTCAAAACACAGCCACACAGCCAAAAAGCTTTGATAGGCCTTCAAACAAAAATAACACACCACCCGTGATATATCATCCAGCGACGGTCACAGACGCAGCCAAACGTCTGAACCAGGATGAAATGAAAATGCAGGAAAAACAAGTTATCGAATCGCTGTCGAAAGCACGCAACTCTTTGATAAAAACTAAAATACTTCTCCAAAAAAAAGCGTAGCTTTGTCCCGTCACGTCTAGATGGAACTAGTTATATAACTCTCTATAGGTTCAATTCCACATTCTGTAGGCTTCCTAGCCTTACAGGCTTCCTGAAACTTTTACACCCGTTCACCTCGCTCACAGTCATTCTTTTTTTCACATTCTTATCGTCTGAATCCTCTCTGACGTCTTCTCCAATGGCTGGATATTTATGCTTTTTTTTCTCGGAGACAACTTGAACATTTCAACCCTATCTGGCCTGGGCTTTTTTGGGACCTGTCGATTTTTCGGTCAGATTTTTCGAATTTAGTATTTAATATGTCATTTTTCCGAAATTTTTTTTAGAAATTCTATAACACTTAATAACTTAATAACATTGAGCTAACCGTGCATTTATTACACGTTTTAGCAAGGTTATAGCAAGCTCTATCAATTTGAGTTTTCTGTCAATTTGAACTGTCAAATTGAGTGTCTATATGAGACTAAATTATCACGATCATATATGGTGACGCAAATCTGCTTCACTTGGCAAGCTAATCTTTTCGTAATTTGGTAGCTGAATCCATTCCAGACCACTCCAGACATAATTGACAAATCCCATGCAGTGCTGCACTCAATGTTGTGACTCCTATATATTATGTATGTGATCTGGTGAAAGAATTATAGCCATGATTGTACACGATACTTATGCATAGAAACTGTGGCAAACATCAAATAAGTTAAATGCTATTTGTACTATTGATAAACTGGGTCACACAGCTCTATCAATTGGAGTTTTCTGTCAATTTGAACTGTCAAATTGAGTGTCTATATGAGACTAAATTATCACAATCATATATGGTGACGCAAATCTGCTTCACTTGGCAAGCTAATCTTTTCGTAATTTGGTAGCTGAATCCATTTATTCCTGACCGCTGAAATTCTACTATGAATTCCTACTACACTGAAATTCTCTCCTTCTTAAGTGTCCATTGTGTGATTGTCCGTCTGACCTATTTGGTGGGTCTTGGAGGGTCTTTATGGGAGGTCCACTCCAGATATATATACTTGGTTTTATGGGAAGTCCACTCCAGATATACTTGACAAATCCCATGCAGTGCTGCTAAATATAACTTTTGATTCATTCGATTAGTCAAATAACAATACTATAGATGTACTTTGTACATTTAATTATTTATCACTCCACATATTGTTCATGATTCAGCATCTAACATTTGTACGTATCACTCAATGACACATACTCCGGCACCACCTTAAAACCAACACAAGCTGCTTTCATCCAGATGAACTAGTAACTTGTCGGATAGATTAATCATAGTATTTTAATGGTAATATGTTTATGGATGTATGTATTACAGGCCAGTTTGCGCCGGCCAGATTTGCATGATAGCGAGTTCCATATCTCCATGTTGCCACTTGTCTTCTACATACTTTTGTATCCCTTTTTTGTCCTTCACCATTTGTACTATAGCCAATGTAATGTTGAAAGGCCAGCTCTCAGTTTTAAGTTCCATCTCTAAGTTTAAAATGTTATGTTTGTTTGTCCAGGAGCCCTGGGTGTCGCCAATATATGATGGCCGTGTCGGTCTAGCTGCATGTCAATTCGAATGGCTTATTCGGGATAATGGTTAACGATCTAGCCAGTTATCGTGCAGCAATTGGATTGTTTGGCCGAATCTTCATCCGTACTGCTTCATTTTGTCTACAGATTTTGAACCTTCTCAAGCTATTAAGATGCACCCAGAATTTTCTGAAATCCATAACCTGGTTTTTATTTATTATTCTTAAATCTAATGTTACTAGTTTCGTATTGATCTCGATTCTCCTAATGCTTTCTGGTGACGTTGAATTAAATCCCGGTCCTGAGGGCTATACACTCGCAATCGCTCATAATAATATATGTGGTCTTGTTGATAAAATAAACTTAGTGGAAGCTAATTTGGGGTAGTTCGACATCAAGAATTTGCTTCCTGGTTTCCAGGAACCTTTTCGGAAAGATCGCGATCAAGCATGGGGTGGGGTGTGCGTTTATATTTCTCAAAATATTTCCGCTATTCGTAGACACGAATATGAATCGCCATATATAGAAATGGTAAGGATCGAACTATATGACTCTCCCCACACTCTTCTGTGCACGATATATCGCCCACCAAATACACCTGTAGATAGATGGCAAACTCTGAATGATAATATTGAAAATGTCCGTGATTCTAATCCAGGCAAAAACATCATAATCCTCGGTGACCTAAATGATGACCTTTTCAACCCTTCGAAGTATCAGTTGCGTGATCTTATAAATACTCCGGGTTTTAGCCAACTAATAACCGAAGCAACTCGTCCAGTGTCAAACTCCCTGCTTGATCCCACTTTATGCAGCACTCTGCAGATTGTCACCGACAGTGGCGTTTTGGTTCCTTTTTGCAGTGATCATGCACCTACCTTCGTGCTACTTAAATCTCGTATCCCAAAGCCGAGATCATGTAGACGTCTAATTTGGAATTACGACAAAGCTGATTGGGACAAATTCAGAGCTATTCTATCTGATGCTGATTGGGATGACCTTAAAGACGAAAATGACATCGACCTCTGGTGTAATTGTGTCACTTCCAACTTAACCAGGGCAGCTGAGAAAGCTATTCCACATAAATATGTTTTTATACGTCCGAACGATAAACCGTGGATCACCAACAAAATCAAACACGAGATGAAAATTCGCGACAAACTTTTCAAACGTTCGAGAAAATCCAAACTTGAAGGCGATATTTTGCTTTTTAAAAGACAAAGAAATTATGTCAATCTACTTGTTCATTCGGCGAAAGAAGAATTTAACAATAAAATAGGAGAGAAGATTGAGACTGGTCGAGTTGGTTCGAAATACTGGTGGAAATTGAGCAAATCCCTCCTAGCAAATAATAACCCCAATTTTGATGGCATTCCCCCTCTAAAAAGAAGTGATGAATCATTTGCATATGAAACTATCGAGAAAGCCGAAATCTTAAATACCTATTTCACAAGTATTGCAAACGTTGATGATTCTAACGCCCAACTACCGCCTTTTTCTATGTACACAGCTAATGTTCTAGACTCCTTTCATGTCAGCACGAATGACGTTTTTGATATTTTATCTAATTTAGATACAACCAAAGCCATTGGGCCAGACAAAATAAGCCCGAAGTGTCTTTTTGAAGCAAAAAGTGTACTCTCCCCAATTTTGTCCCGTTTTTTCAATCACTCTTTGCAGACTTCCAAATTCCCAACTGACTGGAAAATTGCTAATGTCACCCCACTGTTTAAAAAGGGCGATCATCATATATCAGCCAATTATCGACCGATATCGCTCTTGAGTTGTCTAAGCAAGGTTATGGAGAGAGTGGTGTTCAAGCACTTGTATAATTATATTAGACACGATATAACACCGTGTCAGTCGGGATTCTTACCTTCCCATTCTACCGTGACGCAACTATTAGAACTGTACTTTGATATAACCAAAGCCCTCGATGATCAAAAGGAGATTGTTCTTTTATTTCTTGACATATCGAAAGCGTTCGACAGAGTCTGGCATCGTGGTTTGCTCCGTAAATTACGTCAATTTGGCATTACGGGCACCCTTTTGGCTTGGTTTGAAAGCTACTTACACGAACGTGTCCAGCGGGTTGTAATAAATGGCAAGGAATCAACTGTACTTCGTTTGCATGCGGGTGTCCCGCAAGGATCTGTTCTAGGTCCTCTTGCTGTTCATTAACGATTTGCCGGGTACCGGTAATATTCTAAATAATATCCGCTTATTTGCCGATGATACTTGTTTACATATAATCTCTGATAATCTCTACACTCAAATCCCCTATATTAACCATGATCTGGACCTTATCTCCACGTGGGATAGAATATGGCTTGTCGATATTAATGCTACCAAAACGGCATCCCTCTTAGTATCTCTGAGACAAACGCCATCTTCCTTCCCCATATCTTTCGAAAACTCTACCATCAAACCGTCGCTTAATCACAAACATCTTGGTGTGACTTTTAACATCAGGGCCAGTTGGCATGATCATGTGGAAAACATAATAATTAAAGCGCAAAACTTTCCATATTCAAAGGTCTTAGGTATACATTAAATCGCAAATGCCTGGAAATTATGTATAAAAGCTTTATAAGACCGAGCCTGGAGTACGCGGACATTGATTGGGAGAATTTGGACCAAACGTCTGCAACAAGATTAGAAAATATACAGAAAGACGCTCTAAGGACGATAACGGGAATAACGCGTAGCGTCGGCTCAGAAATCCTATATGCGGAAGCTGGATTTGAGAAGCTCTCTAGGAGACGTCAAGTTCACAGACTTAATATGTTTTATCAGATTGTTAACGGGACGGCGCCTAGCACATTGCAGGAGCATCTTCCAATCATAAGTCACGTTCGCAATCCTTACAATATTCGCAACGCGAATCATATTACTCCATTTAGGTGCCGTACTGAACTATTTCGAGGTTCCTTCTTCCGTGCAACAGTCCGCGAATGGAATACACTTCCTGTTATTGTATCTAATTCCAACAATCTATCTGTCTTTAAACGAAAATTACAGAACATGACACAAATATTTATCCCGCCGCCGTGGTACTATGTGTGTCCTAGAAAAGAAAATATTTTTCTATGTCGCCTGAGAAACGGATGCAGTAACCTAAAGCGACACTTATTTGATAACTTTTTATCAGATACCTCCAGGTGTAACTGTGGACACTCTAACGAGACCGTTGACCATTTTATTTTCCATTGTCCCTCATTCAATGCCCAAAGAACACTTCTTCTCGCCGACCTTGTAGACATTTACATCTCTCATGCGATCCCGAAAGCATCGACTTTATTATTTGGGGATCCCAATAAAGATATTCACGCTAATATACAAATAGAAAATGCACTAGGTAAATTTGTAACTGAATCTAAACGTTTCTAAATCCTGCTATTGCATCCCCTTTTTCGCAAATCAATCATTAAATGGCCATAATAACTGGCAATGTATTCGTGACCATCGATTACTCTTTTGTGATCACTCGATATTACTTTTTCTGACACCCCGGGCTCTCTGACTCGTTTGATATTTGAGTTTATATTTCTTTTGAACTGTATTTTGTTCATTCATTTATCTTGTCTAATTCCCTTTGACTTCCGTATATTTATAAGTCTATATTATGCATTTGTCACTATGTATTTCCTGTACATTTACTGAGAGACGCACTAATAAGTTCGGCTTATTGCGCTCCTGTCGTTAAATAAACTATTTAAACCAAGGTTATGTGAAATCTACATCCGTCAAGTGCATTGGGAGATTCCATTTCACAAGTCGGATAAAGAAAGGGACGTCTGCTTTCATACAAGTAACAATCGAATAAAACAAACAAATAAATTACCAGATGAAATTTCTTTCTGAAGTTTAACCGTTGTTTCCATCGTGAAATTGATTAACAAAGCCACACAAATAGATATATATCCATGTAATTTCCACACAGCTGACACAGCTGACAGTATCACTCCCCATTTGAGAGACGACATAAACTCGTCCACTGACATTGGCACGATGCCAATGGAGACGGGAGCATCAGTGGACGAGTTTTTTTCAAGAAAGGGGAGAAAGGTTGTCAAAGTTTAAAATATGTTTTCAACCTTTCATTATAATCTTTGTTGATAATCAATTTGGGTAGTGCAATAGAACAGAAATAATTTTTTCATTGGCGTGAACAATGGTTATTTTAATGGACAGTTTATAAATTTTAAAATATAAACTTTCTCACACTAACCGTGCGTATAATAACCATTGAGCACGCCTTTGAAAACATTACTTATTAAATATTGTTCTGATGAAATAAAATACTTCTTGCTCACTTTTCCTCGTGGAAAAGCCGAAATTTGGAAACATCAGAAAACAAAGAAAAATGAGGAAAACATCACTTTTCTGATACCTCACGTGGCCGCCATCTTGAATTTACCCATGATCCTTTACTCGGGGAGTTATGCAAATAGGCACAAAATGACTCCAATATGATAATCGAAAACGTCAAGGAGTGTCAGCACTCATTTTTTTTACTAACTGAGGCCTACATGACATCGCTCTGCATTGAATCCACTATTCTGGCTAATGCACACACAGCACAATAAAACAGTAAAAGCTATATTATAAATGCAGAATCAAAATTTACATGCAGCAGACTCATTTACTTTGTGCGACATATATGGAAGAATATTGCATTTTATGATAAACTAATATATTTGGCACACAGTCAATGCTTAAGCAACGGTGTTTGGAGGTAAGCCAGAAGCAAGTTCGTCGTGGCGGTCATTTTCCGAAATGACGACAACCATAGAAAATATCTGCTGGAGAATAAGTGAAACATCAGGCCTCAAAAATGTTGAGTAGATAGCTAATCATTTTAGCGCCAAGTCTCATTTAATTAATGTCGATTCGAGTTATACTTTTCATCCAAAAGACAAGAGTTACGTTAATATTGACCTCGGTACCACGACAATCCAGTGGCTATGAGGAAGACAGTCACAAATATGTTCAGGACATAATACCGGAGACCATGTGTCATAGAATAAATGTATGTATAATTGAAATATTAATTATCTTATAATGCGAATATTATCTTCCATTTACTTCACAGAGCGTATAATTATACATATTATAAACATATTAACTAATTAAGGAGCTGTGAAATTAATTAGTTAATCTATACTCGGCGATTTACTATCAGTTCCGCCAACATGATTATGCCAGGTCGCGGTGAATTTTTATTGGTATATTATTCCGAAACACCTACAAGAGAGATATTCCTCCAACATTTTCATTCATATGGCGTCCTTTCAAAACTAAAAAAATCGGGAGAGTCACCTACATGTAGTTACTAGTACTACTAATTGCTGTCAAACGGGCAAAGCTCACACGCTGTATGAACACGATTGGTCAATGTCAGAGTTTATCATGATCGAGGGTCTGACCCCTCCAGGCTAGACAATTTCCTCATATATAGCGATGTTTGTACAATACAAAACGTCACAATGGGGCCAACCCCTAGGCTGTTCGTATTCCGATGCATGTGTATGGGCAGGTTGGTTACAGGACAGATAATCTTACTTTTAGTTGACACTTTTAGCTAGAAAATATGTCAAGTTCAGTCCACATCAATAGGGTTGTGATCAATAGAATTTGACATTGAGAAAGTAGGTCAAGGTCAGTCATCTTTGATAAGCTTTTGGTAAATCGCTAGCTGCAGAAGTCATATGAACGCTTGCCCATAATCCTCCAAGTGATATTTTACTAACACCATTAAGTAGAGTTAGGTGCGCAATTGGCTTTTTCCTTGATATTTTTCATTCTCCCCTATCTCTTAACATGGTGCTAAATAGCATTGGTGACAATATAGTGCAGATATTTTGCTAATCCTTGCTGCCGGGGTTTGAAGGCAATATAATTCTTCTAATTATCATCTAAATTGCATTGATTCGCACTGCATGGTAAGGTAATATATCGTCTATTTAGCGTAGATTCGCAAATCGATTTGTCATTCCTTTTTTTCTTATGCGAGGTAATATATTAGCACTTTGATAATCTCATCTAAATTGCATGGATTCGCACGTCATGGAGAGTTAATATATTGTCTATTTAGCGTAGATTCGTAAATGTGTTTTACCTCGGCGAGAATGCAGAGAAGACAATATATTGTCTAATTAGCACTTTGATAATCTCATCTAAATTGCATAGATTCGCACTTCATGGAGAGTTAATATATTGTTTATTTAGCGTAGATTCGCAAATGTGTTTACCTCGTCGAGATTGCAGAGAAGAGAATATATTGTCTAATTAGCACTTTGATAATCTCATCTAAATTGCATAAATTCGCACTTCAGGGAGAGTTAATATATTGTCTATTTAGCGTAGATTCGCAAGTGTGTTTTACCTCGGCGAGATTGCAGAGAAGAGAATATATTGTCTAATTAGCACTTTGATAATCTCATCTAAATTGCAAAGATTCGCACTTCAGAGGGATTTAATATATTGTCTATTTAGCGTAGATTCGCAAATGTGTTTTACCTCGGCGAGATTACAGAGAATAGAATATATTGTCTAATTAGCACTTTGATAATCTGATCTAAATTGCATAGATTCGCACTTCAGGGAGAGTTAACATATTGTCTATTTAGCGTAGATTCGCAAGTGTGTTTTACGTCGGCGAGATTGCAGAGAAGTACGTCGGCGAGATTGCAGAGAAGAGAATATATTGTCTAATTTGCACTTTGATCATCTCATCTAAATTGCATAGATTCGCACTTCAGGGAAAGTTAATATATTGTCTATTTAGCGTAGATTCGCAAATGTGTTTTATCTCGGCGAGATTGCAGAGAAGAGAATATATTGTCTAATTAGCACTTGGATAATCTGATCTAAATTGCATAGATTCGCACTTGAGGGATAGTAAATATATTGTCTATTTAGCGTAGATTCGTAAGTGTGTTTTACGTCGGCGAGATTGCAGAGAAGAGAATATATTGTCTAATTAGCACTTTGATAATCTCATCTAAATTGCATAGATTCGCACCTCAGGGAAAGTTAATATATTGTCTATTTAGCGTAGATTCGTAAATGTGTTTTACCTCGGCGAGATTGCAGAGGAGACAATATATTGTCTAATTAGCACTTTGATAATCTCATCTAAATTGCATAGATTCGCACCTCATGGAGAGTTAATATATTTTCTATTTAGCGTAGATTCGCAAATCTGTTTTACTTCGGCGAGACTGCAGGGCAGACAATATATTGTCTAATTAGCACTTTGATAATCTCATCTAAATTGCATAGATTCGCACTTCATGGAGAGTTAATATATTGTCTATTTAGCGTAGATTCGCAAATGTGTTTTACCTCGCGAGATTGCAGAGAGACAATATATTGTCTAATTAGCACTTTGATAATCTCATCTAAATTGTATAGATTCGCACTTCAGGGAGAGTTAATATATTGTCTATTTAGCGTAGATTCGCAAATGTGTTTTACCTCGGCGAGATTGCAGAGAAGAGAATATATTGTCTAATTAGCACTTTGATAATCTCATCTAAATTGCATAGATTCGCACTTCAGGGAAAGTTAATATATTGTCTATTTAGCGTAGATTCGCAAATGTGTTTTACCTCGGCGAGATTGCAGAGGAGACAATATATTGTCTAATTAGCACTTTGATAATCTCATCTAAATTGCATAGATTCGCACTTCATGGAGAGTTAATATATTTTCTATTTAGCGTAGATTCGCAAATCTGTTTTACCTCGTCGAGATTGCAGAGAAGACAATATATTGTCTAAATAGCACTTTGATAATCTCATCTAAATTGCATAGATTCGCACTTCAGGGAAAGTTAATATATTGTCTATTTAGCGTAGATTCGCAAATGTGTTTTACCTCGGCGAGATTGCAGAGAAGACAATATATTGTCTAATTAGCACTTTGATAATCTCATCTAAATTGCATAGATTCGCACTTCATGGAGAGTTAATATATTTTCTATTTAGCGTAGATTCGCAAATCAGTTTTACCTCGGCGAGACTGCAGGGCAGACAATATATTGTCTAATTAGCACTTTGATAATCTCATCTAAATTGCATAGATTCGTACTTCATGGAGAGTTAATATATTGTCTATTTAGCGTAGATTCGCAAATCTGTTTTACCTCGGCGAGACTGCAGGGGAGGCAATATATTGTCTAATTAGCACTTTGATAATCTCATCTAAATTGCACAGATTCGCACTTCATGGAGAGTTAATATATTTTCTATTTAGCGTAGATTCGCAAATCTGTTTTACCTCGGCGAGACTGCAGGGCAGACAATATATTGTCTAATTAGCACTTTGATAATCTCATCTAAATTGTATAGATTCGCACTTCACGGAGAGTTAATATATTGTCTATTTAGCGTAGATTCGCAAATGTGTTTTACCTCGGCGAGATTGCAGAGAAGAGAATATATTATCTAATTAGCACTGTGATAATCTCATCTAAATTGCATAGATTCGCACTTCAGGGAAAGTTAATATATTGTCTATTTAGCGTAGATTCGCAAATGTGTTTTACCTCGGCGAGATTGCAAAGAAGACAATATATTGTCTAATTAGCACTTTGATAATCTCATCTAGATTGCATAGATTCGCACTTCAGAGAGAGTTAATATATTGTCTATTTAGCGTAGATTCGCAAATCTGTTTTACCTCGGCGAGACTGCAGGGCAGACAATATATTGTCTAATTAGCACTTTGATAATCTCATCTAAATTGCGTAGATTCGCACTTCATGGAGAGCGTAGATTCGCAGGTGCATTTTATTCATACACATTTTTTGTTGAATGGGAGGCAATATATTGTCTAATTAGAGCATTGATAATGTCATGGAAATTGCATATATTCGCAATTCAAGAAGACTTAATATACTTTCTATTTAACATATATTCACAAAGCGGTTTAACCTTATCGATCATGCTTCATTCTCCATTGTTGAACCCAGAAATGATATGTTGTTAATATAACAATAATATTATCTGTGCAGCAGTAAATCCTTAACAACTAAATTGAATGTGGATATCCCTTTTTTGTTGAACCTAGAGATGCCATATTGTTATAATCACTATAAAACCATCTCTTGAGAACCAAATGGCATTTGACACTAGGGGTTGCGTTCAAATGATAAAAGGTTGACAATAATTTGATGATATTCCGTGCAGATTTTAGGAACTATCTCCCTAAAAAAATAACTATAGTCATCTGTGAGTGCATCCAAGAGGTGGTTTTGAAACTTGCAATGCTATCGCGAGAGGCGATGAATGGCCTCTCGGATTCACAGAAATGGTAATGGCAATGTCGCTCATGACAATGCTTCACCTTTGATTGTTGAACCGAGCTATGGCATATTGTTACCATAACAACAATACTAATAAAGGGCGTTAATCACGAAAGCTAAAAAGATGATGATAATAATAATAATAAGTACATGTAATTTTGATGACCTTCTTCCACAAAAATGATATTAGATACCTGTGCATTGCGTTCACGTGATAAAATCATATATTTATATCTTGTATGATTTATCACACATCATTCGCACCATTCGCATTGACATTTGCTTCCTCCGGTAGTGGCGCTATAGTCGTGTCTTTATCTCTTCAATGGGTGGTATTGGGTCCATTGACATTATTAACACAAGAAGCTGCTTCACGGAAGAATCAGAACGGCCATATGTTGTTAATAATAAGCCAGTAATTAAAATTGTTGTAATGAAACACTCTTGTCGATTTACAGTGATACATACACAGATATTGTGTACAGGATACAAAAGTTGTTATCCATAAATTGTGTTATATATGGTATCAGGACATTTCGTCACGCGATATTCCGGCATGCGATGGCCAGGGTATGTTTACTCTTTATCATTCTCTCAGAAGAACTTGTCTGTAAATACACTAGCTTTATTCTTGCAGGGATCTAAGTTTTGCTAAATTTTATGGTCTGCAACCCAGGCCAGTTAAGAGCTTAATCCGCATATGGAGAGAGAATTAAAGCGATAAGAGTAAACTGGTTGAAGGCCTGTTACATAATTTTATGTCTTAAACATCCTGCTTACTACAAACATCCATGATTAGAATGTACACAGTAAGATATAAAATTTTCTGCATGTTTCAACTTCTGCAGTAGGCATATTAACAGTATCATGACAACTTGCTAGAGCCATCTATACCGCTGGTCTCGGTCATTAATCTTAAAAGAAATGATATGCCAATCTACTTTTATTTAAGTCTGGGCGACGTGGGAATGTGTGCAATTTAAATTCAATTGTCACAGTGCTATTTAGACAATATATTGTGAAGCCAGCGTGTGAAATTGAATCTGCAAATCTACGCTAAATAGACAATATATTAAGTATCCACGAGGTGCGAATCGATGCAATTTAGATGCGATTATCAAAGTGCTAATTAGACAATATATTGTTTCTGTCTGGGGAACGAGAGCTCAGCTTCGCACATATATATAGTCTACATTTCATGCAGATCTTTCGTGTATTTCGAAACGGAAAACGCCGACATTCTCAGTATGAGCAAACTGTGAAGAATGGAATGTGCTCGCGTGAAACTTTGTCTCGATGACAGCTTAAAGAAAGAGCCTTTCAGCGTTTGACGTCATGTCACGTCACAGGTTATGATGACTTTGGTTCATGGAAGATGAGCGTTATCGGCGACCTCACTGGGGTACAAGCTGCCATTGACGTCACGGGCAAGTCGAACGACATTCTCGTTCACCCGAATCAGTTGGAGTTCCTCGTGTGAGTGACTCGAACATTGTCGATCATCCAGCAAGTTTTATCTGGTAGTGCAAAGAATTCTCATTCAACATTTATGCCTACGTTCAGCTGAATCGATGCAGGGGGCATATTGCGGTCGGTGGATTTGTCTCGGGGGAAACAGAATATATTGTATAATTAGCATCTCGTTCTAAATAGCAAAGTAAGCTAGAAAATATCTGCAAATTAGCAGCTTTGCTAATTGGATTCGAAATAGATGCGAGAGAATATAAGCCAATCGCGCACCTTAATGATTAAATAAACTTTTACCATATAATTTGACCTTGAAAATTAGACCAAGGTCAGCCATCTGAAATGGATTTCTGACCAATGAGCAGAAATATATGTGATATCAGTTTGGGATGGCTGGCATTATAATCCTTAAATAGACAGATATTATCTAGTTGGTGTTGCATAACAACATTATTGTTTGATTGCACTGACGTCGTTATGAGACAACCACCCCTGAATTTGGTTTTGTCTGTGTGGTATTTTTTTTTATTAGTACATATGTGAACAGATAGCACCGCGGACGCACGGACAGACTGGGTATTGGGTAAATTTCCACGAAGGAACGCAAAGCCTCTAGAAGAATCCAAAATTGAATGTCATCAAGAGGCAACAATAAATGCCAGTGGAGAATGCTGTCTTCCACGTTAAGCATGCTATGCCTCTAAATCGTTCGTCAGTTTGACTTGTTGGGTGTTAATTAGTGAAGCTCTCAGAATAATAACAATCTTTAGTAAAAACTCGATAGGAATGAACCTATTTTTATGGGGCTCGAGGGATTGAGCACCATACAACATCTCCCAAAATGATATCTATGTGGATATCTAGGGTGCAGAAAAAATTGTGCCGATGAACGTCGGAGCAACAGAGTTTGACCAAAGATCCATTAACAGATATATACAAGAGCACCTTAGCAGTTACTGGCAGGAGGGATGCTGCAATACTGTAATAAATACCTCAAAGAATTCTAAGGGCGCGTTGGCGGAAGTGCACAAGACATATTATTGAGAGCTATTGTGAAAACAAGTAAAAGTATATACCATGGATAATATATGGAGTATAGAATTCTACTCATTATTACAGATTATATAATTAATGGAATTAATCTATACTCAATATAATATCTTTCGATATTGATAAGAATTCAACAATAATTCATCTCTGTAAATGTATTAATGATAAGTAATACCATTAGTTCAAGTTTCAAATTCAAACCTAGATCCTAGGTGTGTGGCAAAATATATTTGAATTAATATCTTCTGTACATTTTCCTTCATAGACAATGTTAATGTCCAACTATGTATGGTCTGATATTGAATTCTTGGGAATGCCAGAAAATCGTAGACACAGCAAGCTGCAATGGTATTGTTAGTATAATGGATTCCCACCAAATTTACAAAACGTACAAACGGTACCATTAAGTGGATTGCAAATTTCCCACATGTCCAGCGAAATTTTCAGCACAAGTTATACCAAGTATGATCGCTGTTATTGGTTTGATTTGTGGTTTATGATTAACTCAATATGAGGTATTCAATATAGTTCCATATAGAATCTCGTCTCTTGGGAAGAATTTAATGCTGGAAGCCAAAATAACATCAACATATATTCATCCTTGTTTAAGCGTCTTAATTTTCCAGGTCCACAAAAACAGCCTTTAATTGACCGATCTTCGTTTAGGGAAATACCCCTAGAATCTGCGCTATAAAGCAGACGTTTGTAAATTGTTGACTTAAAAGTCAGAGAACCCCGAGAGCCGGTATGCAGCCTACATCCGTATGTTTACTACCAGAGTCTCACCAGATAGATTCAGGGCTATATGTAGTACATGGTCTGATTGACCTATAGAGTATTCATACTTGAAAAGATATCCTTAGAACTTTATAGAATAGATAGATGGACCCCTCATTAAGACAGTTTATGCACAATTATTAATTTATCGCTCCAAGATTCTACCATCGAAGAATTCCATACCACAGCAAGGGATATTAAAGGAAAATTCCATCATGAATTTAAGATAGATTCCCCTGGCGCTAGAGTGGAGATATATTCCATAACATGTTAAGGAGTTTTGAGGATATATTTTTTCCGCTGATGACTTGCGCTTTTGCTATCAGAAATTCTTCTCACTATATATATTTGACAGATATTCAGAGCATGTTCAATTCAAAGTGACATGTTTTGGCGACTGTGCACTGTTTCCAGCCTTTCATCAAGGATCGTTATACTCCACACGGCAATGCCTATTTATAGGATATCGTTATCGTTCACCAAGCGAAAAAGATATATCGTTTCCATATACCATATACTCTGAATTCTTTTTCAATAAACTGTTTGTATTTGGGGACCACATCGTCACTATGAAACATGATAATGGGCAATTGATGTCCAACTTCATATTGAATTAAATCAGGAACTCCAATGGATAATGATGTTCAGACTGAAAACTGAATCCTAAACTCAATAACAAATACCGATATAATAAAATCGGATTCTCCTCTGAGAGTTTATATTTATGTGTCTGCAATTTCTCCCACACTGGGGTACGTGTTCATGTCAGATCTATGGCATTGATCTCGGGGAATATAGCCTCAGAGTCTGGCTGAATCAAGTATTAGCCAGCATAGTTGGTGCTGGTATATGTGTCTAGTTCCGTTATATCTAGAGGTTCTAACCACGTTTGTGTCATGGGTACAGAGTATGCCAAACATTATTTTGAAATGTGCTTGTTTAGGCCTAGTTCACTATGAACGATTTTCAATAATTTATGAATTCTTGAATACATTATCATATCGTGATATGACTATATCTGTAACTTCGTTAAACACAGAAGTTTGTTACTCACAACACAATCATTCAAATATTTCTAGAAACCAGTTGCAATACTGAAACGCCCGTAATGTGTGAACTAGCATCGAGTAACGACCTCATGTACATTTACCCTACCAGAACTGGACCTTTTGGGACCTACACTGGCCTGTATATGTTTGCGGAAGATGGCAACTCTGAATACGTCACAGTGATGTGATATTCTAAAAACGCCTTTTTGGTCGATTTTTTCGAATTTTTTCAAAGTTATGAATTTCTAAGAAAACGATGAATACGCAACGTTTCAGTCACATCCGCATGGCCTCCATTTTGAATTTACCCATGATATTTCGCTCGAAAAGGTAAGCAAATGGGCTCAAAATGAATCCAACATGAGAATCAGCTCTCCATTTTGTATCGTTGCGAAGATATAGTGTAGAAAGGTTAATAGGGTTCTATAATGCCCCCTCCCCCAGGAGTGGTAGCTTTGAGACTAAGATATAGCTCAGAGTTACCAAACCATACTACGTTACTATGTAAAGTTAGTCAGTGGATCTATACTTGATAACGGTGGCCAGTGTCGAGTTATTATATTTGGAACCATCATTACCATACTCAATCCATCTTACGTGATACAAATAATCGTTCACATCAGCCAGCTAAAGAACCGACCAGGCCTTGGGGGGGGGGGGGGGGGGGCATTATGCCCCGCCTCTCACCAAACTTTTGGTCGGATCTGCGCTGAGAGCTGACACTCCGTGACGTTTTAGTTTATCATATTGGGGTCACTTTGAGTCATTTAGATAACCACCCGAGCAGGGGATTATGGGAAAGTTCAAAATATGGCGGCCATGTGAAACCGGAAAAGTGACATAATCATTATCACGTGGCAGTTATCCAAAGCAAAATGAAGGTCGAATCTTTCCAAAGCACCAATCAATTTCACCAACCAATATGAAATTTTCTCAAATTGTTGTTGAATATCGGAGTGGGTCCAGTTTACGATATGCACCTTCGGACTGGCAATCAGCATATAAGATGGAATTGTTCTACATGTATTGGGAAAAATTTTTTTTTAAAGAATTGTTTCATCTAAGCGATTGGTAAGGGGCATGAGATGATATAACAGCTGAATCAATGTGGATTTATCACGGTACAGTGAATGGTGTATCCCATGAAGACAGATTGAGAAAAAATGGCAGGTTTGTTTAATGTTCATTTAGATTGATAGAAAGACAAGATTTGTTTAATTTTGAGGTGTGAGGGTGTCGAAAGATCAGCTTATGTTGATGGATAATGCTATATATAAGTGTATAAAAACCTTGACCTCGAAGGTAGAAGTACTTGATATAGATATCAACGATTATATCAGGTTTATAGCAGCTGGGAAACATGGCAAAACCTTCGTATTCAAGCTGAGTGCTTTCTGTTTAAAAAAACTTGGTTGCCAAATTTTGTATGATAATCTTGATTAGTCTGACCATCTGTTACCAACTCTTCGAAAATAAATTTGTGTTATAGTGCTTGTGTATGTCAAAGTTTATCCACAGTTTACAAGATCTACATACATAGATATTCAGCTTTAGATTTTCACGAGATACAAGTATGACAACCATTTGGCAACCTTTTTTCTCGGCTTTTCACAAATGGAACGATAAGCCGTTACCATTTTTTCGGCCAGCAAAGCCAATATTCTACTGAAGTGGATTTTTTGAAGAAAGGATATATACCCGGATATATATAAGGATATATACCCGGATATATATAAGGATATATACCCGGGATATATTTGAAGAAAGAGAACCTTCTTACACCAAACTGATCATCATGGCTGCTTAAAATACTAGAGTACAGTAATATAATTTACTTTATACATGCGACTTCTTACGTTACACGGAAGAACTTTGCTCATGTGTTATGCTAAACTAGTCAGTGGATCAACAAAAGTTTAGTATTGTAAATTGTGTAGGTATTATTCCAACTTACGCGTAGGGATATTAGTCTATTTTGTATTATCCTTACTGATCCTCTTTCTTTATATGTACAGAAGTCTATAGAGCAGTTTAGCATGATATATCGTGTAAAGCCATGCTTTGCTGTTTGGCAACAAATGTATTCTCTTTATATGGTATATAAACCATGTCTTTAATTTTGTCCGATATTCTGTGAAAAGAACATCGAGTTTGAAACTACAGTCGGAATATAATGACGCAGAACCTCAACAAGTCTATTCGCTGGCGAAAACCCATTCTTCGAACGGAGAAGGATAGCAATTGTGAGCTTACGCACTGCAGATTTAAGCGTAGGTGCGAGGTTGATTAGTTTTCAGGAACTCCGAATATCCACTTTCGTATTTCCTATTATTCTAATGTCATACATGTATAACTGGAATGTAATTGCTGGATGATGATTGCTGGATACACTGAAGCATTTGCGATGTTTTGTAAAGGTCAGCAATCTGCATTAATGAAACGTCTGTAGATAGTGACATATTAAATATTGCTATCTTTTCGTAAAAAAAAATTCCAATTAAGTATTCCCATGTCATATTACATTTACATTTTTACACGAGTCTCTCCAGTGCCCGTCAAGCCTCTCATATCAAGTGTTTCTCGGAGTCATCTAAAGCTGTTATCACTATACTCTAATATGTAGAAATGTAAACTCTTATGTTCGCAAATCTGTATATATAGCTACATGTATTCTGACAATTAGTTTCATCGTGACGGTCATCGGTCCAAAAAGTCCCCGACCTCCACCGGGAATTGGATGCCCTGTTTGATCACCCCCATGGCCCGCGGATATCATGACAAAGTTCCATCATTTTTCAACCAAAACTGTGGATTTTCAATGCCGACGTACCGGCAGATTTTATAAGATGCAGTTGTATGTTTCGTGTTCCCGTCCCTATTCGCGGTTTATCTTTTTACTTTACGTTATTTCCCTGAACCTCATAAATCTTGGCTAAATTTCAGTGTCCTCAGCAAAAAATTAAATAAGATTACAAATAAAAAATCTCGACCCCAATGTGCGTAATATGCCCTTTTTGGATTTTTTTTGTTTTTCTTTTGCGTTACTCTCAATGGCTCCAATAAGTTCGGGACTAAGTTTAATGGCCTTTCGACCGAAGCAGTGGCTGTATGGTGGACAAAAACAAACAGAGACGGTTTGGTAAATCAGAGTGAGATCCGTCAGTTTCATGAAAATTGCGCTATGCAGTGAGTAAGTGAATAGAATTTAACGTCGCTTTCAACAATATTTCAGCTATGCCGCGACCAGCGCTATGCAGTAAGACATGTGAAGGTCAGACTACCAGAGATAACAAATTAAGGTTTGACCGGCACATCTGAACATTGAATTTTACTGAAACTTTTCACATAAATTAGCACTGTTATACATATTATTAAAATGAAACAAAAAACGACGATCACCATATCAGCATGTGATATGGATGCCCATTAAGTTCGCAAAACTCTTGTCTCGGATTAACACAGATATACTAAGAAAATGGTCAAATTTGACTTTGCGATAAAAAAAGATTTTTGATCAAAATTTCAGATAAAACGAGATTCACTCTGTTTTATCTTAAGACAAATTAACTAATGAGAGCCACAATGTTAGTTGTCTATCTAATGGACAAAATCTTGATCTATTTTTACACTTTTCTATTATTCTCATATCATTTCCATTGAAATGGCTGCTGGGCAACAAATTTTGTCACATTAATATAAAAGTTTGCATATGTTCAACGATGAACTTATAGTTTCAAAATACCAGAGATTAGATTATTCATGCACGATGGATTTTGCTCTTATTTGAAATGTGTTAAGACCTGCGCTAAACGTGTCGGTCTCTACCTTAACGTAGACTGGTGGTGATTTTGGACTTTCGGGTGCCATTTACCATGTTTCACTCGTCTTTCCGAGTAGGTTATATCCCTTCTCCTATGGTCAATTTTATTTTACACTCTGGTCCCTTTCGTGAAATGTGAGGTATATATATTGCATGTTGTTACATTAGTAATCAGAGATGGCATAGATCTTGCTTAAAAACAAATATTAATAATGATAATTGTGGATATTTGAGTTACTTAATTGTTAGATTTATAGAAGAAAATAACACGCACAAAAAGTAATAATAAGAAAAAAAGTGCAACAATTGAAAAAAATAATAATAAAATATATACATATATATTTATATCGGAGATAATAATAACAAGAAGTACTGTACATTATTGTTAGATAACATATATATAATTGGAATTATTCATATTTGTATATACATAGTTGTTAGATAACAGAGCATTTAATTTATAATTTGATGCATGTATATTCATAGCCATACACAGATTTTTATATATGCACAATTCTTGCGGTTTTTAAAAGTAATATGAATAAGTGCGTATTATTTATTTATTAGATACTCAGGAATTTGGCGTATATATTCTTTAAGATTGACTATATACTTAAAATTTGGTGTTAAGAGCTGGGGATTTCCTTTCAAAGTCTTCTAGCCGAACATTTTGCGAAGTAACCATGATAACATCCACCCAACTTGATAAATATTTTATAGACATTTTGATTGTCTTCAAATAGTTAGAATATAAGAAAAAGTTAAATACCATTCATATGACTTTTCACAAATATGCTTCAAAATATTTTCTGGGATATAATATGGAGCATGTGTCAGGCAACTCAACATTGTTTAGAGCTAAAAAGGCACTCTAACCTATGCATTTGTAGTCTTTCCTCATATTACACAATTATGGCTACATGATGCAAAAAAATATTAAATACTATTATTTACATCTGCGGTCTACCTGAGGTAACTGGTTAAGGTACTTTACTAATATTCTCTAATATATCCCGAGATAATTGGCTTCCAGTGTGGCTTCGTGTCTTCTTAACCCAGCACGGTCAGCTTTAGAGAGTTCAACCACGGGAGTTAGAACACACATGGCAATCAGACGCTATTATCCACAAATTCTTCTCAAATTACTGTCAAGCAACGAGAATTTTTTTTCTCATACTACTTTTGAGAAATTATTTCAATGGAAAATCTATTGTTTCAATATGACTGTTTGAATAAGTTTGCATCGAGCTGTTGTTGTGGTAGTTTCCTTGCTCTTAATAGTTAGTTAATGCAAACAAGCGAATTTATGCAGCAGTAGCAGTATTTTCATAGAGCTGGAATGAGTTATAGATTACTTGACGAAAATTTGTTGGTGGTGGCTGGTCTCTCTGTCTGTGGATAGATGGACCCTCCACTATGAACATATGTGTACTTGTAGTTTATACTTGGTCGTATGTACTGGCTTATAACTGATATAAGGGGAAAATAATAAGTACTCACGTAACCTCAAGAATTGCCATTGGGGACAAATCCACTCCATAGTTCCCGAAAGTTTGGACAGTTCCAGAGTTCAGAGATTTTTGTGTTATTACTGGTCTGAAACGAAGTTCTGCACTTCAACACTTCTTGTGTCAGTATACGACTGAATGTTCAACGTGTTCCTGATATCTACTCTACCAACTAGTCAGTTCTCGTCGACCAACTGATAAGCAGAAACACTGTCAATTTATCTTTGTAGGTATACAGACCACATGGTGTTACCAATCATGTGGGGCCGCTGGCTACTAAACCATACAAAACATTGCAATTTAGTTGAACGATTGTCTATACACACACAATACAATTACGTATTAAAGTACTACCAGCTACTGTGATGGACGGCATTATTAATGACATTATATCACCTAGGATAGAAGTTCAGTTACGTGATAAAGGGAAGTACTTGGCATACCCCTGCACACTAATTGGTGTTTATGGTAAATTGACATGTATTATTATATAATAATATGGAAAGCGAGTTAATGGTCGCTTTAGTCCAACTGTCATCTCAATTTGATAACTATCATAAATGTGACGGCTGTATTACAATGCTTTATTATGCCCTTTCCTGAATGTTTGAGCGATTCGAATGGATTCGGTCGAATATCTGTAAATTATGCACATTGTTTACAGCAATTGTACATGTATTATAGGTAGCAGGTAAAGTAGTCTGTCGTCGTCTACTCATGATTTTCACATCTTTAAGAGAAATGTGTTTTCGTATAATGCTGCTTAGTCGCCAGATGAGCCGTATTGGTATCCGACCAATATAAGTACATGTATTAAAGCCATTTTGGATTTTCTTTACATTATCTGGAAGGTTCTATCATATTAAATTTCAGCCCCTAGCTCGAGAGGTGAAAACAACGTTGGTGGGGAATTCATCCCCCCGCCCTCACCATCGGCCTAGACAGGTCCCAAAGAGCCCAGACTGTTGAACTATCATCTTTTACCTGCGGAAAAATTACAAAGTAAAGTATTGCGTGGAATATGTGAGGACTGCGTCAGATCCGGTACATAGAGTGTTTATACGAACGTGAAGTTTAAAACAATTAAAATATTACTTACCGTTCTATCGCTGCATAGGGCTCGCAGAATTATCGCATGATAAACCTGAAGGTCATCGTTGTACATTACCTAGCAGCGCCATCTGGTTTTAGTTTAATTACACCGTAGACTTAGCCATATATCTCTGATAACCATCCACGTATAGGGGTGGCTATATCAGTTGATAATATCAATCTGTGTAAATGGTCATGTATGTGAGATAACAAAATTGCGGTTCAAGAATTATTGTTACAGCCGGGGAATATACGGCCAGAATTCAAAACAACGAATGGCAGATAATTCCCCTCCACCAGGCTACATTTATCTCACCCATTCAATTATGATAATATGACTTTTAATTAACAAGAACGCAGAGTTAAGTAGAATTTCAAAGATGCATGCTTGAAGCTCGCTCTATCATTTATATGGATTGCGCACTGCATAAAATGTTTTCGCTTGAAACAGTGTAGTGTTTCAAATTTTACGAGTGGGAACATTTTCAAATTAACAGTATTTTCGTTATTTTGAGAATACAATATTTTGATATAGCAGAGACTATAGTGCTGAAAATTGGTCCCACGAGTCCCACGCGGAATTCCATCCAGCGACCAAATTAGTGTAGGGCATTATGTAGTCCAAAGTGGAGAGCACAAAAGCTCCCGAGGTTGAAGATTATGCGTGTTACCACATCCGCCACAAGATTATGCGTGTTACCGCCACCCGCCACAAATTCAACAAATTCGAACAAAAATACCTTGTAAATTATTTACAGATAAACTTCTCCCCACTCCTACGCCTTCCCGAACATAGGGCTGCAAAAACTCAAATGCTATACTGCTACTATTTTCTAAAAAGTTGTGGTGACGATCTGTGTGTATTACATGTTTAACAAGAATTATATGTGCTAAGTCTTATATAGCGAGGGGAAATATTAACACGAAGTTTGATTTAATGTCTCCAAGCAAGAAAAAATATCAAATCTCAATATATGTTCAGTGTTAAAATTGTTTTTAAAGAATTTTTGCTTCAGCTTATGACCTGCTCAATCTGTCAACGGTTCTCCTGTATCTACTGGACAGATCTCCATGTTATGTGCAATTGAAAGTGACAAGGTTTGATGAGTGTGTACGATTGTAAGTTCACGCTATCTTACTAAGGATCGTTATACCCTACCCTACATTCCAATGTCAAGGTATAATTATAGGACATCCTCATTGTCCAATAAGCAAAAAAAAATACATTGTATTGTTGATCTGCTGAATATCTTAGCATGTATGCAAAGTCAATCCAAATAATGTAAGAAGTCACATGTTAACAGTCTCAAATTGTCGAAAATTTGAGACTGTCAACATACACTGTTTTCGTATTCTATACTATACTATAAGTTCTAGAAGGGTAAGTATTTCAGTAAGCTTTTTGTATTTTGGGGCCACATTGCGACTGTCCACTCAAACACAAGATAACGGGCAGAAAATGTTCAACTTGACAACGTCATACAGAATCTGTATTTGGACCATTGATTCAAAGGAGTAGCTACAACGACAGATAATGTTGCTTAGAGCAAAAACTTAATGCAAAATTCTATAACAAATACCAATAAAATAAAGTCGATTCTCATCCGAGAGTTATACTTGTGTGTCTGTAATTGCTCCTACTCTGGGGTCCATGTTATATTCTGTGGCATTACTCCAGGGGAATATAACCTGAACATCTGACAGAATAAAGTATTAACCGGAATAATTTGGTGCTGGTATATGTGTCTCATTCCAGTCAATCTAGAGCAACTAACCATGTTTGTACATTGCGTTCGCATGTGTTTGTTTATGCATACCTCTTGGGAGGTATACTACAGACGATATTTCATAATTTGGGATGCAGGATTTTCGAATTCGAATGTGGTGATTGTGGTACAAAGTATAACAGACTTTAAAGTTGACATTAACAGGGTAATGGAAGACAAATATACTGATTACATATTTCTAAAACATTACAAGAACCAAAGTGATCTCTGTGATGATTTGTATCACACACACGCTTTGATTGTAGCTGTTCATGTGGACATATTGAATGGCATGACCACACGGCCCCTAGCTCCGGCTTGAGCGGTATTAGATACAAATATTTCAGAGCCATGATGTACTAGCCCTATCTAGTCATCTGCGAGAAAATGATGAGCTATGTGACCGCTAGAAAGTTTAAAAAACGGCCAAAACGAGGAAGTATTTATTGAATGCAAGTTCGTATTCAGAACAAATACCTGTGATGTCCGACGCCGACAGCTCTATACATTCTCCATCATGTCGACAAGTCACAAAACTACAATCACAACGATTTGTACAGAGGGCAAGCCTCGGGGGCGAAACGTCCACCAGCAGAATCTCACCGTATAAGGCAACAATTAAACGCAACATTAATAGCGTGGTGGGAAACGATGCTGACGTACTGACAAGAAGTCATGTGACCCCACAGACAAATATACTGAGTGCATATTTTCTTAAAACATCACAAGAACCATTTGAAAGTGATCCTTGTAATGATTTGTATCCTAGCCACACATATATCAGTTTGTAACGTCACTTCACACAGAAGTTGGTTCCACACATCAGAATCTTTCAAATATTTCTAGAAACCAATTGTACTATTGACGTGCCATAATGCATGGTAGCATGGTAACTCCGAGTGATGCCTTAATGTCCATTAACCCTACCAGGCCTGATCTTTTTGGGGCCTACCCTGCCTGGCCTGTGTGTGCGGGTGGGAAGGGTTGCATTTCATCCCTCCCTCCTCCCTCGAGTATTTTCTTACCCCTTCAGCTAGAGGAATGAACCTTCCAAAGATATATTTGGAGTCAAGCTCAAAAAGAAAATGAAACAAAATCTAGAATGACGGCTCTGATTACATCAAGATGACTTTCTAATCTAAATGAATTTGTATGCGTCGACAGATTTTCCATTTTTTTTTTTTTTTTTTTAATTTATGCAGGAAAGCGATGAATACGCAACGGCCAGTGACACCCTCGTGGCCGTCATTTCAAATTTACCTATGATCCTCTGCCCGGAAAGGTAAGCAAATACACTAAACATGACCCCAATATGTTAATCCAAAAGTTCACGGAGTGTCAGCGCTCGATTTTGTGCCATTTCGGAGATAGTGTGAAAAAGTTTGGTACGGGGTGGGGGCATAATGCCATATATCATATATCTGGTAGAAATAATTGTTTACACCACCCAGCTATTTTTTATTTGCAGCATTATCTAATGATGTTGAATGGATACCACAGTGATCATATATTGGTATTCGAAATCATTATCGTGCAGCAGTTATCCAAAGTAAAGTGAAATCCGAATCTTTACCAAAACACCAATCGTTCTTTAGACGAACACTTGCTAAATCTATTTGTAAATCGGTACTATTAACATGAGCAGTGTGATTAACGTCACAGGACCTATGAAGTAAGGTAGGCATTAGGACTCCAACGCGAACTGAACTCTTGGAAATCCCCACCCCCAGTTGAAATCCTGCCTATATTAAAATGGGCACTGCCCAAGTCAGAATCACCAGTGATTTTCATCAAAAATCACCAGAAATTCTTATCAAAAGTAGGTTAGCTCAGAATGCACCTTCATGCCGAAAAGCAAGGTTCTAATGTCAACGGTTCTCCTTATTTTGCCGACGAAAGGATTCGGATGGACTGACTCACTGACTCACTCACTCACTCATTACCGGACAAATTGCAATCTGTAGCCTACTTCCTAGGAACATGAGGTACGAGTATTTGGAAAAGATGCTGAAATAGGGTCTCAGCTACTAGACATTAAACGCAACATTGAAATGGTGGTGGGAAACGCTGTCGGCCTGTTGACAAGAAGTCATATGACCCCACAGACAAATATACTGACTGCATATTTCTACAAACATCACAAGAAACAAAAGTGATCCATGTGATGATTTGTATTCCAGTCACGGTTTTATTGTAGCTGTTCATGTGGACAAATTAAATGGCATGGCATGCAGCATTCTTTTGTTGTCAGAGTTGTTCGTGATGTACCTGACAGCAGGAGCTGCATAATCGGATGCCATGAGGAAATTGCCTGGACATATGTAAACAGATTCAAGTTATCGCGCAATCAAAGTGTATTTATAGAAATAGAGTAAATATAAATTCCGCCAAACTGACTTATAACAACAGATGGCATAACATACGTGGTCTGTGACAACACGTGCAAACTATGTAACATTACAAGTGTCGGTATGTACCAGTACCGGTCTCGCGGAGATCTCGACTAGCTCACACAGACAGACGACCCAAAAATTTTAAACAACACTCTGAGGTGTTATTCATGTAGCATTAATTTCTTAAACCTTCGATCACAATTGGCACGAAGATATAATTTGAATCATCATGTACGTCTGTAAAACCGCCCGTTTTCACGTTTAACCACCATACCTCAAGACCGATAATGCCTAGCCTCATCAAAATTTAAAGTAAAAAAAAAAAAAAAATGGTCACAGAATATTAGTCTAAATGAGATTAGGAAGCAACATGCCATTGTGGTGAAGGAAATTCCGGAGTGCTGTCACAAAAAGTCACATGACCATGATACCAGGGGTCGACATTCTGAATGCATTCCTCCCAAAGGCATCGAAGGAAAAAGAGTGATTCCTGTGATTTTCTGTGTCTCAGCTATGTCTCCGGATCATCAGGTCAAAGGTCAATTTGCCTGTTATCTTTATATCTACAGAATCATTAGTTCTGGGCAGAGTGTAATTTGAAGAGATACGAACTACAATTAAATGCAACATAATTACAGGCTTTATCCACAAGGTCCTCAGTTAAACAATAACGTTATTTCCTTATTATGACGATGAAATTATTAACCTGTTCGGCAAGTTGGTCATTGGCTCGCCAAATTCAAACCACATATACATGTAGCTCCAGTCGTGGACTATAAGCGTATCATTGATCTTGTCAGTTGGGTGAAAGCATACATTCTGTTATAGAATCTGCAGTGGACCTTTCACCGTAGCTACGAACGAAGAGAACAAGAGCTTGAACTTGATGATTTTCCGGGAATCACACTGGCGTCATTCTATTTGCTTAACCCTGGGTGCAAAGGATCATGGGAAAATTCAAAATGGCGTCCTCTTCTGAATGTCGTGTTTTCGCAATTTTCTTGATTAAAAGAATAATTGCCAAAATTAATCAGTCACTATCATATTAATTAGCTTTTGACAGAAAATATCGGGAAAAGAAAATACGGACAATGGCCCTTCACCCAAAGGGTAACTAAAATAAATATGGCGGGGGAGGGGGGGGCGAAATGCCTCTCGCTGTCTACAAGCACTTTCCAAAGCGGGTGGTATCATCCAGTCCAAGCTCAAACATACTCACGGTCTGTAGCTTACAATATCCATATGCTATCTACACCAATACGACTTGATAGAATTCAATTTTACTGAAATGTCCCCAAATTGAACAACATTTCAATATCAGAGTGAGTTCAGCTGTTAAATTCACCTCCGAGTGGCAATCAACATAGACAAGTGAAAATTGTTCGGAGATTATTATGATACAGCGAATAGAATATCCCATGAAGATTGAGAAAAGGAAGATTTCTTTACTATCTGTGTAGATTGATAGAGAGGCAATGATGGTCTGTTTAATATCGACGTATATGAATGTTCATGTTTTCGGTTATTTTGATAAAATGATACCAAATCTTCATAAATAAATCGATGCATGTTATCGTGCTACGGAGCATCTATAGAGAGCCATCTTCCGATCTTCATGGGATGCATATTTGACATCACTGTTCTGGTTACGGTATCGCATACCTTTACTTCGGTTTTACATAAACGGAACGATATTAATTACCAGACTTTCAAATAGAACCAGTCATATTTTTCCAGTCAGCAAGCCTATAACCTACCGGAGTCGATAACACAGGATATAGTTGAAGAAAGAGAACTTACTTACTTCAGACGATTTAGCAAAGGGGCGTCAAGTACAATAACATCCATTAACTTAACAGGTGCACGGGTGGACCTCAGACTGAATTCAACGAAGGGACCGTTCATTTATTACCCGAGAGAGACGGAGGAATTCGGACGGAGAGTTAAGAAAAACGATCATTCTAGGGCCATCAAATTTATCATTGAAGAAGATTCGGTCCCCCACTGACAAAACCAAAAAATGTTGAGCCCCCAAAATGAAACTGAAAATTGTTTGGTCACCCAAAATACCCCCCCCCCCCCACCCTTTCGCTCCCCGCCACCCGATCCCATCAGGTAACAAATGAAGCTTCCTTAAGTTTTAGCCCTGGAATAACAGCTAAGCCCGTAGGAACCCACTAGTTTATAAAAATACAGAAACGACCTGCGAATTCATGTTCAAATTTCTTCGAAACAACACCAAATCTTAACTCTGGCTAATAGCGATGGTTACAAACATATAGGAATATTTCAATGGGTGAAAGATGAAGCATTTTGTAGTTAAAGGGAATATATTTGTTTCTATTAGTTCTGTGAAATATGCACCATGCAGTCCGATGACAAAGGCATGCGAAGGTCGGATTTACAGAGATAACACTTGAAGTAAGTGGCTTATAATTTACGTCACTATAACAATCCATATGATATCCGAGATAACTGGTAAAGACTTCACACCCTCAGTGTGGCAGATTTGGTGGTCTAACGAACTGGGCCAGTGTCTCTTTGCGCTGATGTAACCCAGACAAACAGCCTATTAGAGTTCGGCTACGGAAGTTGAAACAAACTTAACAAATAGATACCAATAACTCCAGCCTCCAAAGGGAGTTTTTCTTAAGCTACAAGGATATTTTTTAGGACAAGTTACAGAACAAAGCTTTCTCAGACCACATGGGAAAATTTAGTGCAATTATATTGTGTTTTAATACGCCTGTCTGAATAAAGTATCATCGTGTTCTCGTTGCAGATATCCTGGCAGTTTGCCAAATGAACAATGCGTCCTTTTACATCATATTGTCCGTAATATTTGCTGAATGCAAACAAGCGAATTTAGTCAACAGTACTACAGTGTTTTCCTGGAGCTGGAATGAGTTACATATTACTGTATTGGCGAACAGTCCTTTGTTGATAATGACTGGACTGTCGGCGGACAGACTAGGAACATATACATCATGTACTAGCTTATAAATGGTATAAGAGGATATGAAAATGTACTCACGTTACTCGAGGTATTGTCATTCGGGCCGACTTCGCTTCATCGGTTCCGAAAGTTTAGATTCGAGGATTTCAGCTTCGTGTTGTTACTGCTCTGAAACTTCTACATTTCAATAGTTCTTGTGTCCGTATACGACTGGATGGTCAATATGTGCCTAGTATATACTATACCAACTTGGTTCAGTTCAGAGTCAGTTCTCATGGACCATCTGACAAACAGAAGCACTGTCAATTTATCATCGTAGATTTACAGGGCTCTCAGTGTTATCAGTCATGCGGCGCGTACAGGACTACTCGCTAAACCACGCTAAACATTGCGATTTAGTTACATATGTACACGGGAGTCTAAATACTTGGAATATGCATATACACAATTTCACGTCCAATATAGACCCGGCTGTATCCTAGACGTTCCTGCACGGCATGGGATGCGCCATATGTTGAAAACGACGATGGCCTTCTTGTCCAAACAGTACAATTATGTATTAATATACTACCAACTACTGCGATGGGCTGCAAAATTGATGTGCTACTACAGTATTAATGACGCTGAAGCACCTTGAATAGATGTTCTACTACGTAATACAGGGAAGTACATGGCATACCGCTGCACAATAATTGTTGTTTGTGGTTAATTGACATTTATTATATAATAATGCGGAAAGCGAGTTATGTTCGCATGACACGAGCTGTCATCTCAATATGACTACTATCCTCTGACGATCGTATTGCAATGATCTGTTGTACCGTTCCGTGAATGTTTGAGTGATTTGGATTGACTCGGCCGTATACATGGTAGATATCTCTAAATTATGCTCATTATTGAGAGTTATTGTTGATGTGCTTAACCCATCTACATTAAGAATATATAGGCACCAGGTACAGTAGATTGTTGTTGTTCACACATGATTTTCGTGTCTTTAATGTAAATATATTTTCGAATAATGGCGTTTACTCGCCAGTTGAGTCACATATGTAGGAAGCCAAACTAAATATACGTATTAAAGCTATGTAAATATGATATGAATTTCCGTCAATATAAGCTGATTTTTTTTTGGAAAGATAGAGTCATCCGTTTCTCAGTTTCAGTGATGCCGACAGCACATGATACTCATATTCTACTCCACACGTTTCTTTCCAAACCGTCAGAACGAAGTGATACTGCTGTATCCGGACCGTATAGATACCCTCAATAGTTGAAGATTGATCAGGTCTTTGTGCGTATCATGTCAAGACTACAATACAAGCCTCTAGTCCGTCATTCAATATTCAGCCGTCGTCCATTAAAGAATGTCCGCGTTTATAACGAAAGACCTATTATAACAGCATTAATACCAAATAAAAAGAAAAAATAAATAAAACAAAAAACAAAGCAAACAAACAAGCAACAATAATGGTACAATGCATGCTGTCAGTCATGTTTATTAACCCCACCATTCCTGGAGTGGGGACATGATGCCACGCCTACTTAACTTTCTGCCCTCTCTCCGGAAAGACAAAGACTTGAGAGCTGAAACTCCGTGACTTTGTCATATTGGGGTCATTTTATGCCTATTTCCATAACTTCCGAGCAAGAGATCATGGGCAATCTCAAAATGGCGGTTCCAGAAAAGTGATGTTTTAGTCATTTTCTTCAAAATTGCTGATTTTCCGCGAGGATAATCAGGAAAAGATTATTTTATTTCACATCACATTATTATTTACTGACTTATCATGAGTTTTGCGAGGAAAGAACATAAAGAAAATCGAGAAATCAGATCTGTCAGCTATCAGAGTTCAAGAAATGTTTAGACGAACGTGCAGTTTAAAATAATTGAAAACATTAATTACCGTTCTATCACTGCAAGGGGTTCGCAGCATTATCGCATCATGTCGTTGTACACTCACAAGCACCGAGTTCCGCCATTTGGTTTCAGTTTAACACCATAGACTTAGCAATATATCTCGGATAAACACCTACGTATATGAGAGGTTATGTCAGTTGATCAGATCAGTCTGTGTAAATGGTCATGCGTGTGAGATAACAAAATTGCGGTTCAAACATTATCGTTACAGCAAGGGAAAATACTGCCAGAATTCAACACAACGCATGACCGATGATTCCCTTCCGCCAGTACACATTATCATACCCGTTCAATATGATAAAATGACTTATAATTAACAAGGAAGCAGAGTGGAGTTTCAAAGATGCATGTTTGGAGCTTGCTGTATAATTTATATCAATTGTGCACTGCATAAAATCTTTTCGCTCAAAAAGTGTGATGTTTCATATTTTACGAATTCCAAACACATCCAAATTAACAGTATTGCCATTATTTTTTTAGTACACTATCTTAGTATAGCACTGGTTCCATTGCTGGCAATTAATCGAGTTCCACCCGGAAGTCGAACAAGGTCCAAGGTGGAGAGCGCAAAGTGCTCCCGATGTTGATGATTATGCGCGCGTAACCCCCACCCCCCACAAATTCAACAAATGCTTAGAGATAAACTTTGCCCCACCGCTACCCCTTTCTGAACATAGGGCTGCAAAAACTCAATTATACTATACTATCATTTTCTAAAAAGCTATGGTGACCTGTTTGTATTACATGTTTAACAAAATTTATATGTGCTGAGTATTATATAGCTAGCAAGAAGGGGAAATATTGACACGAGTAAGTTTGATTTAATGTGTTTCAAGCAAGAATAAAGTCAAATTTCTCCACATGCTCAGTGTTAAAATTGTTTTTAAAGAATGATGTTTTGTTCAGCTTATGACCTGGTCCAGCTGTCAAATGTTCTCATTTCTATATATATATCTATTCTTGACAGATCTCCATATCATGTACAATTCAAAGTGACATATTTTGATGACTGAACACGATTGTAAGTTCCCACTATCTCACCAAGGATCGTTATAACTTACCATGCACTACAATGCCAAGGTATAAGTTCAGGGCATCCTCATTATCCAATAAGCGCCCCCCCCCCCCCCCCCACCTAATTATTTCTCTTACTCCTTGAGCTAGGGGTTGAAATTTACCCCACTTTTCCCTTGGGTCAAGCTACTAGAAAATGTAAGAAAATCCGGGATGGCCGCTATGATGACGTCACAGTGACCTCATTTTCAAAAGCGACATTTTTTGGTCGATTTGTCTGTCAGATTTTTCGAATTTTTCATTGATGCAAATTCTCCGCAAAAACTCCGTGATAAAGTAGTAAATAAGAATGTGATGTGAAATAAATAGATTTTGTCCACTTTTTATCGCGGAAAAGCAGAAATTTTGAAGAAAAATGACGACAACATCATTTTTTCTAGTACCCCAGGTGGCCGCCATCTTGAATTTACCCATGATCGTCTACTCGGGGGGTTATGCAAATGGGCTAAAAATGACAGCAATATGACAAACTTTAAAGTCACGGAGTGTCAGCTCCTAATATTTTGTTGTTCCGGAGTTAGCACAGAAAGTTAGGTAGGAAGGACATTTTGGCTCTACCAGGCCCAGAAGCGTTAAGCTTGTTTGATCTGCTGAATATCTTCTTAGCACATTAATAAAGTATATCCGAATAATGTAAGAAGTCACATGTTAACAGTCACAAACTGTCGAAAATCTGAGACTGTATAACATGCGATTTCCCGCCTTATTCGGGGCGACTTTATACTTATATATATTGTGGCCATATGCTACATTATGACTTCATGGAGTATTTCAGTACATTGTTCTATGTTGGGGTCACATTGCGTCTGTCGACTCAGAAACATGATAACGGACATGACTTCCGACTGGAAAACTTCATACAGAATATGTATTTGATCTAAAGAAATAGGAACAACGATAGATAATGATGTTTAGAGTAAAAACTTAATCCCTAAATTTTATAACAAATACCAATACAATAAAGTCAGTTATCCGAGAGTTTATATTTCTATGTCTGGAAATCCCCCTACTCTAGGATCTGTTTTATGGCATTATTCCAAGGGAATACAACCTGAACGTCTGGCTGAATCAAGTATTTACCGACATTATTTAGTGCTGGTATGTGTGTCTCGTTCCAGTCAATCTAGAGCAAATAATAATGTAGGTACATTGTGTTTGCATGTGTTTGTTTATGCCTATCTCTTGGGAGGTATACAACGGACGATTCTCGATAATATGGGATGCAGGATTTTCGAATATATTATCTTGTGGTGATTGTGCTACACATAACAGATTGTATTGCTAATACATGTATTAGTCTATAACGTCATTGCATACAGAATTTGGTTCCACGCAACACAATCTTTCAAATATCTTTAGAAACCAGTTACAATATGGAAATGGCATAATGTGTGAAGTAGCATGGTAACTCTGAATGATACTCAAGGCGGCGCCAGGGATCGTGTGGTCATGTCATTCAATATGTTCACATGAACATCTACAATAAAAGCGCTGTTGGGCTACAAACCATCGCAGGGATCACTTTTGGTTCTTGTGGTCTTTTTAGAAGTAGGCAGTCAGTATATTTGTCTGTAAGGTCATATGTCGTCAGTACGCCGACATCGTCTTCCACCACCCCTTTAACGTTGCGTTCAATTGCTGCCTGTATACGGTGAGATTCTGCTGGTGGACGTTTTGTCCCCGACCCTTGCTCTCTGTACAAATCATTGTGATTGTAGTTCGGGCATCGCAGGTATTTGTTCCGAATACTAACTTGAATTCAATAAACATTTCCTCGTTTGGGCCGTGTTTTACTATCTGGCTGCCACATAGTTCATCATTTTCAAACAGCTGACTTGATAGGGCTATTACATCATCGTTCTGAAATATTTGCATATAATACCGCTCAAGCCGGTGGTAGGCGCCGTATGGTCATTCCATTCAATATGACCACATAAACTCGCAATAAAAGCGTGACTGGATACACACCATCACAGGGATCACTTTTGGTTCTTGTGATGTCTTTAGAAATATGCAGTCAGTATATCCATCTGTGGGGGCATATGGATGCTTGTGATCATATTGATGTGGGGTCAGTACTCCGGCATCGTTTTCCACCATCGCTTTAATGTTGCGTTTAATTAATTCCCAAGATATATTTGGGATCAGGCTCTACCAGAAAATGTAACAAAACCCAAGATGGTCGGTCTGATTACGCCACGGTGACGTAAATCTATAAATCTATATATGCTTTCTTGGCCGATCTTTCGGTCAGATTTTTCAAATCATTTTCTTATGCAGCTTTGCCGCACACCTGAATAACAAACTGGGAAAACATTATCTGATGAGAAATATAAAATACGTTTGAGCACTTTTATTCATACAACTGCATATATTTTGGAAAAAACGACGAATACCCAGCGTTTCAGTCACACCCCAATATGACAATCCCAAAAGTCTCGGAGTGTCAGCTCACATTTTTTTGTCATTTCGGAGATAAGTTTGATAAGGGGAAGGAACAACCATATCGTACATATATCTGTTACAAATTATCGTTCACATCAGTCAACTATTTTCGACTTGCAACATTATTTAATGATGTTGAATTAATACCACAGTGATCATATATTGATATTCAAAATCATTATGGTGTAGTAGTAATTCAAAGTAAAGTGAAATCCGAGTCTTTTCCAAAACACCAATCGTTCTTTACACGAAAACTCGCTAAATCTGTTTAGAAAACGCTACTATTAACGCGAATTACGTGTATTTAGCAAAGATGCTGAAATAGAGTCTAGGCTACATAAATGGATATGCAGCATTCTCCTATTGCCTGAGCTTTTCGTGATGTACCAGTAGGAGCTACACAGTCTGATGCCAGGAGAAGCGTAATTATAGAAATAGCGTACAGGCATATTCCACCAACCGGAATAAAAGCAACAGATGGCGTAACATGCGTGGTCTGGAAGAACACGTGTAAACTATATAACATTACAAGGGTCGGTATGATCAGTACCGGTCTCGTGGAGACCTCGACCAGCTTACACAGATAGGCCCAAAAGAACTATAATTAGTGCAATGTGTATTGCGAGTTTGATTTAAATGCCCAGTTTGAGATGTTGTTTATACAGCACTAATTTCTTAACCCCTTAAGCAAAATTGGCATGAAGATAAAATATAATCATCATGTACCCGCCCCTTTTCACGTTTAACCACCATACCTCCAGACCGACTATGATTAGCTTCATGAAAATTCAAGGTAATGAGATTAGTCAGTACCATGCCAGTGTGGTGGGGGAAAAAACGGCGTACCCACAAGAAGTCACATGATCATGATCCCACAGGCCGATATTCTGATTGCATCCCTCCGAAAGGCATCGAAGGGATCAAGAGTGATTCCTGTGATGATCTGTATCTCAGCTATATCTTCGGGTCATCAGGTCAAAGGTCAATCTATAGAATCATTGAGTCTGGGCACAGTGTAAAAGATGCCGACAATAATTAAACATACAAGATAACAGGCTCTATTCACAAGGTCCTCAATTAAACAATGAATTGTCTACTTTTTATGACGATGAAATTATTAACCCGAGGGTAGGAAAATTAGCCATAGGCTTGCCAAATTCAAAACCACATATACATGTAGCTGGACTATAAACCTATTTGGTACCATTGATCTTGTTAATTGGGTGAGAGCGTACATTCTATCATGGAATCTGCGGTGGACACGTAGCTAAGAACGAAGAAAACAAGAGATTAAACTTTCCGATTTTCCGGAAATCTTATTGACGTCGTTCTGAGGATATTTGCTTAATCCTAGGTGCAAAAGATCATGGAAAAATTCAAAATGGCGTCCACGAGGCGCTCTCAGAACGTCGTGTATTCGCATTTTTCCTTGACAAAAAAATAGTTACCAAAATTAAGTATTCACTATCATATTAATTAGTTTTTGAGAGAAAACATCCGGAAAATCGGTCCAAAAAATAGGCGAGAAAATGGTTTCCGACAAAATGGCGTCACCGTGAGGTCACCATGACGACTCTATTGGATTTTTCCTTTTCAGTCCTCTGCTCCAACGGGTAACGAAAGTAAATAGGGCGGGAGGGACGAGGCGAAATGCCTCCCACCGGCTGGAACAGCCTCCAAATCGCTGTCTAGAAGCACATGTCAAACTGAGTGATATCATCCGGTCCGAGAATCGAGCTCGAACACACTCACGGTCGGTAGCTTACCATATCCGAATGCTGTCAACACCAATACGACTTGATAGATTCAGTTTTACTGAAGTCTTTCCAAATTGAACAACGTTTGGATATCAGGGTGGGTTCAGCTTTTAAATGCTCCGAGTGACAATCAATACAGACAAGTGGAAATTTCTCGGTGTTTGCAATACAGGTACATGTGTTGGAGACAATGTTTCGAAGCATTGTCAAATATCTGAAGCGAAAAGGCATTCGATGATATAACAGCCGCAGCAATGTGGCTTTATTACGATACAGCTTGTAGTATATCCCAAGAAGATTGATGACGACTAAGGATAGGTCTGTTTAATGTTCCTGTATATTGATAGAAAGACAGCAAGATAGAAAGATGTTTGTTTAACGTCGGAGTATATGAATGCTAACGGATCAGTTTATGGATAAGCTATTTGAAAGTCCCTGAGACAAACCCAGACTTTGTTAGTTAAGCAGTTAGTATATCAAAGATGAAGTGTTGTCCAGAGTGCTCTTTGAACGACATTTCCCAAAAGTACAGAAAAGTACGACAAAACGTTTGAATTCAAACTGAGTATTTTCTATCTAAAATAGTTCGATTTCAAAATGTTATATGATATACTTGATTATATTGGGCATGTGATATCAAATCTTCGTAAATACATCAGCGCATGTTATCGTGTTACGAATTCGATTGCTCAGATCTTCGTGGGATACAGGTTTGACATCAGTTTTGGAAACCGCATACCTTTTCTTTAGTCTTACATAAATCGGACGATATCATTTATCAAACTTTCAAAGACAACCAGTCATATATTTCTAGCCTACAAGTCTATACTCTACTGGACTCGAAAAAATGGGATATAGGAAGAGAACTTACTTACTTCAGACGATTTATCAAAGGGTCGTCAAGAATAATAACATCCGCAAGTGCACGGGTGAACCTCAGACTGAATTCAAGGAAGCTCGTTTATTACCAGTCATGCCGGGGGGGGGGGGGGGAAATTCGGACGGAGAATTGTTGAAAACTATCAATTTAACGCTGAAATTTTTTTGGCCCCCCTTTCCACAAATTCCTCCGTCTCCCCCTCCCATTAATAAATGAACGGTCCTTAACTTTCCAGCCGTGGTGTAACATCTGAATTCGTAGAAATGCACTGTAAAGAAATGCTAATGCATGTTCAAGAAACCGAGTTCCTGCGAAACACACCAAAATCTTAACAATAGCGATGGCTACAAACATATATGAATATATCTCTCACTGGGTGAAAGATGAAGCATTTTGTAGTTTATATGTTTTTAACTTCATTATTTCTGTGATAGCAGTCCGATGGCACGTGAAGGTCGGATTTCCGGAGATAACACTTAAAGCAAGTGGCTTGTAAGTTACGTCACTATAATAATCCATATGGTATCCGAGATAACTGGGAAAGACTTCACGCTCGCAGTGTGGCAGATTCGGTGGTCTAACGAACTGAGCTAGTGTCTCATAAACACTGATGTAACCCAAACCAAACAGCCTTTCGGGATTAAGATATGGAAGTTAAAAGAAACATAACAAACAGACGACAACATTCACAGTAACCGAAAAATGTTTTCTCAGACTACATGGGAGATACTAGTGCAATTATGTTGTGTTTTAATATGCCTGTCTGAATGAGTTAACATCGTGCTCTCGTTTCAGATATCCAGGAAGTTTGCCAAATGAACAAATCGTCCTTTTACTAACATCAATTTGCTTGTCCGTCATATTTGCTGAATGCAAACAGGCGAATTTAGTCAACAATACTTTAGTGTTTTCATGAAGCTGGAATGTATTACATATTACTATAATGATGAACAGTCCTTGGTTTGTAATGACTGGTTTCCCTGTGGACAGACGGTTCCTCTGCTAGGAACATATACATGTACATGTAGTTTTAGTACATTTGGTCGTGTGTACAAATGTACCAGGTTATGAATGGTATAAGAGGATATGAAGAAGTACTCACCTAACTCTCAGTGTTATCATTTGAGCTGAATTCGCTCCATCGTTTTCTAAAAGCTTGAATGGTTCCAGAGTCCAGATAGCAAGCGTTCAACTTTGTGCCGTTACTGTTCTTAAACTTCTATACTTCAATAGTTCTTGCGTCAGTATACGACTGGATGGCCAACATGTGCCTAGTATATACTATACCAACTCAAATTCCGTTCAGAGTCAGTTCCCATCGGCTATCTGACGAACAGAAGCACAGTCAATTTATCATCGTAGATATACAGAGCTCTAAGTGTTATCAGTCATGCTGCGCGTACTGGACCACTCGCTAAACCACGCAAAACATTGCGATTTAGTTACACGGAATTCTAAATACTTGGAATATACACATACACAATTTCACGTCCAATTTAAACCCGGTTATCCTAGACTTTCCTGCATGGGATGCGCCCTTGTAGAAAACGGCGAGGGCTTTCCTGTACAAACAGTACAATTATGTATTAATATACTACCAGATACTGTGATGAGTGGCAAAATTGATGTGCATGTGAGTACATGACAACTGTGCTAATAAATGCGGTATTAATGACGCTATAGTACCTTGAATAAATGTTCTACTACGTGATACAGGCAAGTACATGGCATACCGCTGCACAATAATTGTTGTTTATGTTTAATTGACATGTATTATATAATAATGTGGAAAGCGAGTCTTGTTCGCATGAATTGTCTCAATATGACAACTAACCTATGACGATTGTATGACAATGCTCTATTGTACCGTTTCTTGAATGTTTGAGTGAGTCGGATGGATTCGACCGTATAAATGTGAAAAGTATGCGCATTATTGTGAGTTATTGATCATGTGTTTAACCCCGCTCTACATTAAGAATATATAGGCACCGGGTACAGTAGATTGCTGTGGTCCACACGATTACCGCATCTTTAATATAAATATAGTTTCGTATAATGCCGTTTCCTCGCAACTTGAGCCGCATAAGTAGGAAGCCCAACTAAGTACAAGTATTAAAGCTATGTAAGTACGATTTGACTTTCCATCAACATAAGCTAGAGATCTCAGTTTCAGTGATGCCGACAAAAACATGATGCTCATATTCTACTTAACATGTTTCTTTTCAAACCATCACAACGTGACGTTCTTTTATCGTTTCCCGTATTGATGTAACTCTGTGCCTATTTGCATAACCTCTCAAGTAAGAGATCATGAGTAAATTTAAATTGGCGGCTATGTCCATTCCAGAAAAGTGATGTTTCCGTCATTTTCTTCAAAAATCCTGGTTTTATGCGAAGAGAAAGTGGGCAAAATTATTTGATTTCGCATGAGATTATTATTTATTAATTTATCATGGAAGGTTTGCGAAAATAGCACATTAGTAAAAAAATCGAAAAATATGACTGAAAAATCAACAAAAATGTCCTCAAAATTACCTCACTATGACGTAAGCGGCCATCTTGTATTGTTTTACATTTTAAGGGTCTTCTATATTTTGTCACAAAACAAACAGACCCGGTATGGTTAATATTTGTTGAAATAGCATCTTCATAACTGGATTCTACATGCAGAAAAATTACAAAGTAGAATATTACGTGGAATATGTGATGACTGGTTCAGATCTGGTACATAGAGTGATGAGGAAATAATCCATCGTAGATCAGATCTGAGCAAGAAATGTTTAGACGAATGTTTATAAAATAATTAAAATATTAGTTACTTGTACTTTTCTATCGCTGCAAAGGGCTGGCAGCATTATCGCATTATGCCACAAGGTCATCGTTGTACATTTTCATGCACCGAGTTCCGCCATCTCGTTTTAGTTTAACCCTATCTGGCTTGTACTTTTTGGATTTGTCCAGGCCTGTGGAGGGGTCTTTCCGCTCCCTCCCCCCCCCCCGCTCCTAATTAATTTTCTTACCCCTTGAGGTAGGGGGCTGAAACTTACCACACTACACCCTTGGGTCAAGCTCTACTAGAAATGTTGGAAAATCCAGGATTGCCGCTTTAATGACGTCATTTTCAAAAACGACACTTTTGGTCGATTTTTCTGTCAGGTTTTTCGAATTTTTCATTTATGCACTTTCTCCGCAAAAACTACATGATAAATTAGTAAATAGTAATGTGACAATATAAAGTCACGGAGTGCCAGCTCTGAATTTTTTGCTGTTCTAGAGATGGCACAGACAGTTTAGTGGTAGGGGGGGCATTTTGCACCTAGCCTATTTGCATACCCCCATGGGCAGAGGACCTTGGGAAAATGAAAATGGCGTTCTCGTGAGGTACCAGAAACGTGATTTTTGTCATTTTGCTTCAATATTTTTGCTTTTCTGCGAGGATAATTGGGCAAAAACTACTTATTTCACATCAGACTATTACTTACTAATTCGCCATGCAGCTTTTGCGAAGAAGTGACACAAATAAAATCTGACAGAAAAATCGACCAAAAAATGTAATCACAGTCGCCATCTTGGATTTTTCTTTTACTTTTTCGATAGAGCTTAATCCAAGGGTATAGTGCGGTAAATTTCAGCCCCCTCCCCCTAGCTCATGGGGCACCCCGGCCTGGACAGCTCCCAATGGACCCAGGCCAGATAGGGTTAATATATAAATTTACTTTTAATGAAATGTTTCAAATTGAAGAACTTAGCAGCGATGTAAGTATCAGAATGAATCCTGTAATAGTGACGGGCAATCAGCATGAAAAAGTGAACAGGGGTTGGGACAATGTTTTGAAGCATTGTTTCATCTGAAAAGACCGGAATGGGGAATGGGATATGTGATTATTCTTACTGCAGCGAAAGTGGTCTATCACTTGATGATTGTTGGAGAGAAAGAGACGATTTGTATAATATTTCTGTAGATTAATAGTGAGACAAGTTTATTTACTGTTGAGGTATATATCAGTTTAAGTTGATTGATATTGCCATACATAAATGCATGAAAACAACAGAGCTCGCTGGGAATGCAAGTGGTATAGATATCAAAAATGCTCTTTTCCCCCAGTGTCCTTGAAGTGAGAAACAATCCATTGAAGCTGGAAAACACAGCATACTTCAGAATGTGGACTGATGCTTTCTATTTTAAAATAAATCGGTCACAAAATTTTGTATGATATTCACGAAACTGGTCATCTGATACCAACTCATCACAAGTAAATACATTTATATGTTATCGTGCTACAAATTCGATTGGAATAATAGTGATTTTCTCATTCTGTATGTCAAAGTATATCCAAACTATCTATAAACAGCGTGTATAGGTAGTAATCTTCTGATGTTCCATTTGATTACTGTACCACTTTTCCTTATTTTGTTGAACAATGTTGAAAACGACGTTAATTACAAGCGTCTAGTCCGTCATTCATAATCCAGCCGTCGTCCATTAGAGAATATCCGCGTCCATAATCCAAAGACCTATTCCATTTTCCATATAACAGTATTAGCACCAAATTCAAAAAGACAATCATAATATACAAAAACATAGGCTTGTTTCCTGCAAGAGAGAAGCGGTCAACAGTTTTCAACGATGCCGGCAAGACATCATGATGTTCCAAAAATATCAAATCCGTATCGCTGATCAGTATTCTTAATCCATAATATTCGTTATAGAGTCGTCATCTAAAAAAGATGTATCTCAGTCACGCTTTGATTGTGACTGTTCATATGAGCACCATGAGGATCTTGAAGTACATGGGTTAAATCCTACTCACTCACCCCTTATTTCGTTTTCCATAAACGAACGATATGCTATTTACCAGACTTTCAAAGAGAACCCCACTATTTTTTTCAGTCAAAAATCCTGTACTCTACCGAAGTGGATAACACAGGATATATTTGAAGGAAGAGAACTTATTTACATCAAAGTATGTACCATGACAGCTTCAAAATACCAGAATGCAGCAATATCATTTAACTTAGCAGGTGCAAAGCGGGTGAACCTCAAAATCAGCTAATTGTAATAGTGGCGGAGTAACATCTGAGACCGTGGGAACCCACTAATTTATAAACATAGAGCAAAGAGCGGAGAATACATCTCCAAAAGGCCGGATCATGAAGAAACAACCCCATATCTGAACTCTTCACTATAGTCTGGCTAATAACGATGGCTCAAACATATGTGAATGTATTCTTCACTAAGTGAAAATGAAGCTTTTTGCAGTTAAATGAATATATATATATCTTCAGTAGATCTGTGAGAAATACACGGTGCACTCTGGTGGAGTTCGGACTTCCAAAGATATCAACTTAAGTATAAGTGGCTTCTAAGTTACGTTATTATAATAATCCACCGAGATAACTGCGAAAGATTTCACACCGGCAGTGTGGCGGATATCTTATAGATCTGTGAGAAATACACGGTGCACTGTGGTGAAGTTCGGACTTCCAAAGTTATCAACTTAAGTATAAGTGGCTTATAAGTTACGTCACTATAATAATCCACCGAGATAACTGCGAAAGATTTCACACCGGCAGTGTGGCGGATATCTTCAATAGATCTGTGAGAAATACACGGTGCACTCTGGTGAAGTTCGGACTTCCAAAGATATCAACTTAAGTATATGTGGTTTATAAGTTACGTCACTATAATAATCCACCGAGATAAATGTGAAAGATTTCACACCGTCAGTGTGGCTGATTCTATGGTCCATCGAACTGAGTGTCTCTTTTTCGGTGGTTTAACTCAGCTGTTTAGAGTTCAACTACGAGAATTGAAACAAACATATAAAATAGACGCCATTATTAACAGCGTACAAATCGAGTTCTTCTTAAATTGCAGACACAATCCTTGGCAAGCAGTACAAAATGCTTCCTCAGACTACATGGGAGAAACTGGTTCAAGAAGAAATTATGCGCAGCCAGGAAAATGGTGTTCAATACCAATAAATGGTCTTGAATTTAGACCTACACCATCAATTATGTACCCAACACCCTTTATTGACATGAGTAATGTTATTAGTGTTGAGTCAGTATTGGCACTTGTCAATTAACACCAAATTATGGCGTTGTGCCATTTTAAACACCCTTTATCATTATTTGGTGTTGAGCTGGCCTCAACACCATTTCTAAGTGTTCACGAATGTGAACACCATTTCTCAACACCTCTTTGTTGGGTTGAACATCCTACAACAACCCAAAAATGTGTTTAGCAGCACCATTTTTCTGGCTGTGTTGTGTTCTAATATGCCTGTCTGAATGAGTCTTCATGGAGCTGTCCTTGCAGTAGTTTGCCAATTGAACGAATAGTGATATGACTATCATCATATAGTCTACTCGTAGTATTTGCTGAATGCAAACAAATGAATTCAGTCAGCATTAGTAATATTTTCATGCTGCTGGAATGAGTTATGTATTATTGTAGTTTTAATACATTTGGCCGTGTTTACAAATGCACTAGCTTATGAATGGTATAAGAGAATAGGAAGATGTACCCACCTAACTTCCAGTGTTGTCATTTGTTCCAAATTCGCTCCATCGGTTCCGGAAAGTTTGGATGGTCCCAGAGTCAAGATAGCGTGGATTTAAACTTTGTTTCGTTACTGTTCTTCAGTAGTTCTTGTGTCAGTATACGACTAGATTGTCGATGTGAGCCTACTATACCAACCAGAGTCGGTTCTAATCGACCATCTGACAAACAGACACACTGTCAATTTATCATCGCAGGTATACAAAGTTCTGAATGTTATCCGTCATGCGGCGCGTACTGGACTATTCTCTAAACCAAGCAAACATTGTGATTTAGTTACACGGAAGTCTAAATACTTGGAATATACACAAGTTCACGTCCAATACAGACCCGGTTATCCTAGTCGTTCTTGCATGGGATGCGCCTATGTTGAATACGACGATGGCCTTCTTGTACAAACAGTACAATTATATGTTAATATATTACCAGCTACTGTGATGGGCGGCAAAATTGATGCGTATGAAAGTACATGAAAAATGTGCTAATAAATGCAGTATTAATGACGCTATAACACCTTGGATAGATGTTCTATTACGTAAGACAGGGAAGTACATGGCATACCGCAGCATACTACTTATTGTTTATGATTAATTGACATGTGTTATATCATAATGTGGAAAGCGAGTTATAGTCGCACGAGGCGAGCTGTCATCTGAATATGACAATTATCCTGTGACGATTGTATAACAATGCTCTATTGTACCGTTCCCTGAATGTTTGAGTGAATTAGATGATGTCGGCCGTATATATGTGTAAATTATGCGCATTATCAAGAGTTATTGATCAAGTGTTTAACCCCTCTACATTAAGATTATAAAGGCACCAGGTACAGTAGATTGCTGTCGTCCAGACGATTTTCATGTCTTTAATACAAATATATTTTCGTATAATGCTATAAGCCGCATAAGTAGGAAGTCAAACTAGGTACATGTATTAAAGCTATGTAAGTGTGATATGAATTTTCAGCAAAATCAGCTAGGTTTTTTTAGAGAGTGTTATCCGTTTCACAGTTTCAGTGATGATGCCTACAACACATGCTGCTCATATTTTACTTAACATGTTTCTTCCAAACCATCAGAACGTGAAGTGATAATCGTTCCAGCCAGTTTTACCGATGGCAACCTTTACTTGTTGGGTATTTATCAGGGAAGCTCTAATAAACGACTGAGCACTACACCACCTCCCAAATGACCTATATTCGGATATCCGGAATGCGGAAAAAATGTATCCACGAACATCGGATCAGCTGACAAAAGATATATTAACAGGCATACCACGCAAGAGCTGGTACGAAGAATTCTGTAGTGCGACTTTCCACGGACATTCAAAGCCGATTTCACTGACCATTGATGACTGTATCCATGACTTATATTTGAGAAGCAATTGTGTAATAAACAGCGCTGCTGCATTAAAAAATAGTGCTTTTCAAAATGAGGACGTGGGAATGAATTTTTGTCAGTACTCCGGCATTGTTTCCCACCACCCTTTTAATGTTGCGGTTAATTGTGGCCTGTATACGGCGCGATTCTGCTAGTAGACTCGTCGTCTCCGAGGCTTGCCCTCTGCACAAATCTTTGCGATTGCATTTCTGTGACCTGTAATCATAGTAGAGAATGAAGCGCTTGGCCGGTGTCGGGCCTCACAGTTACTTGTTCTGAATTTCAACTTGTATTCACTAAATGCTCCCTCGTCTGGGCCGCTTTTTACTATCTCGCCGTCACATAGTTCTTTTTCCAACAGATGGCTTGATAGGGCTATTACATCATCGCCCTGAAATATTTGTATCTAATACCGCTGAAGTCGGTGTTTGTGGCCGTGTGATCAGCCCATTCAAAATGAACAGAACAGCTTGAGGTTTTATTTTACAGCCTGGAACAGTGCACATGTTCAACTCAATGAAAGCGTGGCTGGGATACAAATCAACACAGGGATCACTTTTGCTTCTTGTGATGTTTTAGAAACATGCAGTCAGTATATTTTTATGTGGGTTCATATGAATTCTAGTCAGTACTCCGGCAGTACTCCTTTTAATGTGACGTTTAAAGTAGAGAGTGTATATTTTTACTTCCTATTACATAATTACTGGAGTTTGTTAAGTAACATTAATCAGCCTAAGATCTGCAATAATGCACAAATAGATCCTAGGTATGTGGCAAAATATATTCGACCTAATATCTCCAATGCGATTGTCTCCATTGATATTGTTAACATCTAACTATGGACTGGTTCTGAATTCATGGAAATGCCATACATTCGTAGATATTACTAGCTACCAGGATATTTTTGATAATGGATTTCCCACCCATGTGCCAAATATACAAAACATACACACATCACCAATAAACGGTTTCCTTCCGTCCTATATAGCGACGTTCAGCACAAGTTCTGCCGAGAGTGACGCTTGTAATTGGTTTGACCTGTGTGGAAAATGAGTAGCCCAATATGGGTAGTTCGACTTTCGTATTCAACTAACTTTCATATAGAAACTCTCGGCTCAAAGGGAGGAATCTAGCTCTACTCGTCAGAAGAACAACACCGTATATTCGCCCCTCTTAAACATCTTAATTGTTCCTCGTCCACCAATAACGGTCTTTAATGGCCCTGTCTTCGTTTGGGGAAATTCCACAGAAATCACGCTATATATAGCTGAAGTTTGTAAATTGTTTATTTAAACCCAGAGAACACCAGGTGCCGGTATATGAAACCTAGATCCGTATGTTTACTACAAGCTGATTACTACCAGATAAATTTGGGACTATAGGCAATGCCTGGGTGTACCATCTCTAACGGGATTGGATTAATGAAATAGATGGATGGATCGTTTAGTAAGGCGTGGTATATAGCTGATCGCTAGTTTAAATTAAATTTTGAATTAAATTTAAACCATCCGAGTATTCTATAATACAGAAAGGAATAATCCATATCATATTAAGAGTAATCATAAACATGCTAAGGCAAACTCCCTCGCGAAACTAAGGAATAATCTGCTTACGTGGCGATACATTCCATAACATGTTAAGGGAGTTTCTTGAAATTCAGAACTGCTAGGAACTGGCATAAGGCATTACAAAGAGAGTGGAATGTGTGCCGAGTTGGAACTCCTAGGAACTCCATGCCATACTTTTTGGAACTCAGCAAACAACGGTTGGCTTATGCTATACCATGCAATGGCATGGAGAGAATGACATGTGCCATTCCAATTGGAACTCATCCCTATCCAGATCAGAACACTGAACTGGGCATGGTGTATCCCGTTTGGATGACCGGCATATGTCATTCCTATCAAGGAACTCATGCCCTAATTTCAAGAAGCCCCCTTATGGTTCTTATGGAATTTTTGTGCAGCGGATGACCTGCTCTAGCTGTCTCCCGTCTATATATACTTGACAGCTCTTCACAACATGGACAATTCGAAGTGGCATGTTTTGATGACTTCTGTACGATTTAAAATTTGCACCCTCTCATCTAGCATACATCCCAGTATCAAGGCATAACTATGGCCCATCGCCATTGTCCAATAAGCGAAAAAGTACACTGTTTGTATTTTGGGACAACATTGCGAATGTTAACCTTATAGTGATGTCCGACAATTGATGTCCGACTTTGCAACTTCACTACAGAATCTGAATTTGAACTATTGATTTAAAACAAGGAACGTGAACAACGACAGATAGTGATGTTAGGAGTATAAACTTAACCCTGAATTCAATAACAAATACCTATATAATCAATTCAGGTTCTCCACTAGTGTTTATTTTTGTTGCCTAAGTCTTAAACCTGCTTTAATTAATGCCATTAATCCCTTATTAATTGCACAATCAAACGTAGAAAACGGAAGTTTAAAAGAAAAAGTTAACTCCCCTAGGAGAGAGTTGTCCGCCCCTAGGAGAGCTCTCCACTCAAATCCAGCGTGGTCACTATATAGGCGACTGTAGCCTCATTTCTCATCCTCTTTCTCTTGTTTGCTCGACCAGTGCACATCTAGGGAAGTATTCAGAGGCAATCTTACAACATTGGTTGTTGTTGTCTCGCTGGTGTAATATCCTTTATCAAGTCTTGTTTTTGTTATTCATTCGGAACTTACTTACTGTATTATTATGTCTGAAGTTCCGACTGGTATTCCTTGTCGTACGTGCGGGAAAGATTTATCCCCTTTAGACGCTCATACTGCTTGTTTATCTTGTAAAGATTTATGTTACCGGGCGTCCACGTGCGCGGAATGTGTATTATGGAATCCGGCGGCCTGGAAGAATTATGCCCAGGCCCGTCGGGCTTTTCTGTTACATGCTTGTGATGACTCGTCTTTGTCGGAGATCGACAGACGGGTCTTAGAGATTTCTTTGGTCAATGATGTGAAGTGTAATGAGGATCTTGACCGGGCTGGTCAAGATCCTCAGTCTCCCATGTCAGTTTGTATACCTCCAAGCGGGACCGTCCTACAGGATGATAATTCCAGGTTACTAGACAGCTTGACCCGGTCCGGAGTTTCATTGTCTAGGGTCGATCCAAATCCAGTTCCTTTGTTACGCTTAACAAAGGCCAGGTCGGTCAAGCCTGGCCAGTCTATTGTTCCCGTCGAACAAAAGGAATCTTCACCCAAGGTTATTTCTCCTTTACCTATTGGTTCTCCACATGTACATGTTAGTAGGAAGAAATCAAAGAAACGACGTAGAGTGTCAATTTCTCCTTTACGGGTTAAGACTAGACATAGTTTTCCTAATGCTGAAAAATCTATGGAAGCCTGTTCGGTCCTACCATTAAGTGTTCAGGTTGCGGGCTTACGAACATCAATCCCCGCAATTGTTGATTCTTCACATCGTCGTTCACATACTGCTACACGACACTCAGGTTCACATTACCATTCACGTTCTCGTACACAACGCTCGGGTTCACCACCTCATCGTTTGTTTTCACCTGTTCGTGATTCTGTTACCTCGGTTCGACGATCTCGTTCTCCGGTCCGTAGTTCTCGTCCACCGGTTCATTCTGGTACTATTTTACGGCGTTCCCGTTCACCGGTACGCCGTTCTCGTACGTCGACAGTTCATTCTCCTGATCCTGCTCACCGTTTTCCTGGGGTTTCGGCTCCCTCTGATCAAGGTTACCATGTTCATTATCAACGAGCCCCTGTCCTTGATCATTTGGTGGATTATGATTTATCGTCTTGTTCTCAGTCTCCGGTTTCGTCGAGTGAGTCGGATGATTCTTCTTCCTCTCAGGCTAGTGTCAAAGATACGTCGAAGATGGATCTTTCGCTTAATATGCAGGCGCTTTTAGCGTTGGTTCCGGATATGCCCGTTCCTTCGAAGGTTTCTTCTAGTGGTAAGTGCCGGACAGCTGCGGACTTTGCATTAGCTACTTCCAAGCCGGATGTTCCTCGTACATGTGCTCCGTCACCAGCATGGGCAGATCATTTAGACAAATTTGATCGTCAATTACAAGATGACAATAAATTTAAGAAGCCTAGTCTCGGAGTTTCCTATCGTCTTCATGATAACGTGTTACCTGACAAGCCACCCAAGCGTGATCGAGATTTATCTCAGGTTTCTAAATCAGCTACGTCGACTCCACTTGAATTCAATACCAAAATTGTGGAGAATATTCAAGAGATGTTATTGGCAATCCAACGTGCTTCCTCAATCACTGATTGGTTTTTGTTGGCGACTTCGCGGATTGCCTTGGACCCGGAGTTACACCGGGACGATGGATCGACTTCTTTGTCTGCGGGTCGTGTTGCTTATTTGCGGGGTTTCATTGAAACCCTAGTGCAGGCTAATCAAGTTATTCAGGCCACTTCTTATTCATACGTTTCGCTTCTCCAAGCGCAACGCAACGCCTTACTTAAGGCGGTCAAGCCGGACGTCTCCTTTATGGTTAAGGATTTTCTGCTTCATCAACCATTAGCTTCCAGCGCCATTTTCAACAATTCTATTGAGTCTGTTGTACCTGTCATCCGCGAGGAACGTACTGCGCGTTTGATTGGGGCTGTTGCTCGGGGTGGTTCGTCGGATCGTCGCTCGAGGCGGGGTCGTAACTCCTCTTCCACCCAACAAGATGGCGGCGCTCGGGGGAGGTTTCGGGGTATTGACAAACCTCCACGGCGAGGGCGCCGTTCCTTTCGTGGTAAATCAACCAAGAGGGGTGGTCGTTCCAGTAAATGACTATGGAGTTCCCGGATCAGATCAAGCCGAAGTTTTGCAGCCTCCTCTTTTCCGGTCGTTCAATCATCATGTTGTGGGCGGCCGCCTTCAATATTTCATAGACAATTGGCGGCTCATCACCGACGACACCTGGATTTTGAGAGTTTTGGAGCGCGGCTTCCTGTTCACTTTTCGTTCCCTCCCCAAACTTATCGTTTGGCCACGCCCATCCCGCCTACCAGTCTCTGCGAGTCACGTGCAGACTCTTCTGTCGTCAGTCAACACGCTCATCGAGAAGGGAGCGGTCAGAGAATTACCGCCGACAGAGGACAGCTTTGGGTTTTACAGCCACGTGTTTCTGGTTCCCAAAAAAGACTCGCCCCAGATGCGGATGGTGATCGATCTAAAAGTGTTAAACAAGTTTCATCTCTCCCTTCCCCCTCATTTCAAGATGCCGACTGTTTCATCGATTCGGGCCCGTGTACATCTTCGGGATTGGCTGGCCTCAGTCGATCTGCAGGACGCGTATCTTCATGTTCCAATTCATCCTCGTCATCGCCGTTATCTCCGCTTCGTTGTCAACGAACGTCGTTTCGAATGGCAGGTTCTCCCATTCAGGGTCAACATAGCCCCTTGGCTGTTTACCCGCATTACCTCACCGGTCATGGCTTTTCTACACCTGCGGGGTATTCAGATAGAGGTTTATATAGACGACATCCTCCTAT
>JAVTVY010030560.1:0-13409 GCA_036873755.1 Hanleya hanleyi | reverse complement strand
CCACACCCAGTCCATCACATGCCCCTTCACCTAAGCTTCAATTTGATACCTCACTCGACCCACTTCCCCCCAAAAAAAAGATTTTGAAGATTCATATCCTTCGGCCACCGCGCATGCGTCATATCCGAAAAAAAATAAAGTTACTCTCGTCCAATCAACACCTAGCCCATTAGATGCCCCTTCATGAATGCTTCACATTGATTAGTGCCTATTGTGGACCAGTTGTTTACACCGGACGACCGATCACCCGACCAATTGGCGTGGGTTCGTGCTATGGAAGACGCGGCGGCTGAACCCCATGAACAACTACATGAACCCGACGACGGTGCCATTGATTACCCCGCTAGACTCAGTCAGCCCAATGACATGACCACCTGATCCTTTGATCTCACGGGGTTCTCCCTATAAATACGAGAGACAGTGAAATCTGGTACCATTGACGTACTGACCATGACGGAGCATATAGTACTGGCGTATTTCAGCTTGACCCCGAGGTTTTCCTGCACGTGTATGCGGATAAGGTCGATATCATGGAGGAGGTGGTGGGAGACACGGACCCTACACAACCGTGCCCGGCTCACATTCGTCTGTCCCGGGAGGGCTGGACCAAATTCAAACGGGTGTTGTCTGGTGAACTGGACTGCGACCTCATCCACTTGTGTCACGATGTGTACATCCGACGCGGCCCTTTCTTTGCTCAATTGGCTCGGCTAGATGGCGGTACAGTGCATTTTACCCTTCACCCTGATCTATGATCTGCATTGGAAGATACCGTGGTGGATGTGGATGAAGTGTTTATCAAGCGGTCATCAGACGAGTTGGACTGGTCATTTACCATGGCCACTGTGGAAGTCCACGAAGAAAATCAGAAAGAAACTCCGCCCCAAGATATACCCGTTATAAATAAACGATAGAGCCAGGGTCCATCATCATTTTGTCACCATGAAGCGCTGGGAGAAGGTGTTGGATAACTTATACTACAGTCCCGACAGTCCGGCGGCCTATAGTGCATTGTCGGCTCGCTATCGAGCGGCCAAACCCCAGGGGGTACAACGTGCCCAAGTCCAAGATTGGTTAAGAAGACAAGACACCTATACCTTACATCGATCTGTCCGTCGCCATTTTCTACGGAACCGGGTCATCGTGGGAGGAATAGATGCCCAGTGGCAAGCGGATTTGGTCGATATGAGCGCCTTTGTCAAACACAACGATGGGAATCGGTATATCTTGACGTGCATCGATATCCTATCCAAGTATGCGTGGGTGGTACCCATCCGGACGAAAACGGGGCAAATCTCATAGCGGCGTTCAAAGACATCTTCAAGACCGGGCGCAAACCTTTGTATTTGCAAACCGACGAAGGCACGGAATTCCTCAACAGACCGTTCCAAGCCTTTCTCAAGAAGCAGAAGGTGTTTTTCTTCCATACGTACAACGAGACCAAGGCTTCCGTGGTGGAGAGGTTCAACAGGACATTCAAAGGCCGCATGTATAAATATTTCACCTATAAGAATACAAGGCGGTACATCGATGTTCTCCCGAAACTGGTGAGGGTTACAATCGAGCCTATCATCGAAGTATAGAGAGAGCCCCCATTACCGTGACCCAACGCAATGAAGCCCAAGTCCGGCGTGTCTTGTACCCCAGGCCATCGCAGCGAACGACGAAGGCGGTGTACAAGGTCAGGGACCCTGTACGGATCAGTAAAGTCAAGGGCAAGTTCGAGAAAAGTTACTTGCCCAACTGGAGCGATGAGCACTTCCTGATTAAACGGCGCCTACCCCGACAGCGGCGAGTCTATGAACTGGAAGATCTCCAAGGGGAAACGTTGCTGGGGGCGTTTTACGACACGGAATTACAGCCTGTTGTAAAAACACAGCAAGACTACTACACGGTGGAGCAGATTTTGAAAACGGAACGTCGACGTGGAAAACTGTTTCATTTCGTAAAATGGCAAGGCTGGCCCAGTTCCTTCAATTCCTGGGTCGCGGCCAACCAGGTGAAACGACTATAAAGCCAGACACCACTGCCGTCCTCCTTCATTCCACATCCGACCACAGTGCTATGGACCAACAGCAGCTGCCTCCGAAGACAGCGTCTCGCAAAACGCGCAAAGCGCAAGTGGTCTTTGGGGTGCTATTGCTAACCCTGCTGAGTGTGTTGTACGGAGGTGTGGTTTACGACGTAGCCTATGTCAGTACGTTACTTAACCAACTGAGAACACCAGCCATCAGTGAAACGGGTCTACAGAGAGCACCAGTCGTATCGAGCCCAGTCACCACCACCACTACCACACCCCGCGTACAAGCCACGTCGAGCTCTACACTTACACCAAGTACACCTACTACGTCTCAAGACCCACCGTATTTCATCCTCACAGTGAACCGACCACCCACGTTGTACCCACCCCCAGCACCATCTCTGAACGTGAACAGACAACGACGACCGACGTTGTACCCACCACCACTCCAGTTCACTCGTACGAAATTTACAAGAGCGGGTTACCACGACAACGGATACACCTCGAACCATGGACCTTGGGTGGCAGCATCCCTTCACTTGCGTCATCGCAGGACCGACGGGCTCCGGCAAAACGCACTTCGTCAGGAAGCTCCTTCAACACGCCGACAGCATGATCACTCCACCCATTGCCAGAGTCGTGTGGTGTTACGGAGAATGGCAGGAAGCGTATGCAGCAATGCCCCACATCACGTTCGTGGAAGGCCTACCCAACCTGGCCGATTTGGAACCCGACACCTTGGTGGTTCTGGATGATCTCATGGCGGAGACGGATGCACGGGTCACCCAACTCTTTACCAAAGGCAGCCATCATCGACGGCTCAGCATCATCTACATTGTGCAGAATCTGTTCAGTAAAAACAAAGAACATCGGAATATCAGCTTAAATGCCCACTACCTGGTGGTCTTCAAAAACCCGAGAGATACCACTCAACTGCTGCACCTGGCGAGACAGATGTATCCCGGCCGCACACCGTTTGCGTTGGAAGCCTTTAAAGATGCCACAACCCCTCAGCACGGGTATATGCTGTTCGACCTCAAGCAAGCCACCCCCGACCACCTTCGACTACGGACCGGCATCTTTCCCGGAGAGACCCACCACGTGTACATGCAAAAATAATGTAAACACACCCACAGTGGCGCCCCCAGCTGGGGTCTGTGTGTTTGATGATGGGGAATAATAAAAAGAATGAATACCACAGCAGGGTTGACTTTGTCTGTGAGGTGGATAAAAAGGGCAGAGTTGTGGGTTCTAGCATTAGTTGTACAGGATGTCTGCGCGAGTACGGAAGCACGCTCCCACGCTCCGTGTATTGAAGACGGCCCCACCCGAGTTAGTCCGAACCATTGTACGCGGTGCGGACCCTGACCTTGTACGCTGTCTGTGCGAGATCGGGTACAACCTGTTAAAAGGCAACGTACCACTGACTCCGGCTCAGAAGACCAAGTTGGCCAAGCATAAGACAGGTCTCCGAACCCTAGTCCACAAGCGGGTCCCTCAAACACAAAAGAAAAAGGTGTTACAGAAAGGCGGCTTTCTCGGGGCCATCTTAGCACCGTTGGCCGCTTCCGTGTTGGGTCCAGTATTGGGTGGACTCTTCGGCCGACAATGAACCACACGAAAAAAATGGTCCTCGTCGAACCACGGTTCCTGCAAAACCTCCAATCACCCTACCCTGTCCCACCTACGGTGAAGACCATAAACAGCCTCGATGGAGAGATGCAACAGATCTTACAGAGACCGGGGTTAAGCGACAGTGAGAAAGTACAACGGTACAATGAGACGCTTCAACGGTACATGACGTTCATGGACCAATACAAAACCCTGTCTACCCCAGCAACAGCAGCACCACCACCACCACCACCACCACCACCACGTGACACACCGCTGACCTCAGCACCGTTCCAACAGCCGCCATTACCAGGGGTAGCCCCCACAGCCCCACAGTGGGTGGAAGACGAAGTGCTGAAGAGTGTACCTGCCTCGTTCAAGAAACAAGCTGGCCTGGTATTACAACGGATGAAACAGAATCCTAACATGACTTGGAATGATAAAGGCGAACTCCTGGTACAGAATCAGGTGGTCCCCGGCACCCACATGACGGATTTAGTGAATGATCTGATGCGTCAACGCAGATCGCACACCGATCCTCGAGGATGGGAGGTCTTCGCTCAAGGCTTGAAAGACATGCATGTACCACAGGAATTGGTGGGGAACCCCACCGCTGGGCCTTTATGCAGCAAACCCAGCAATCGCCGAGTCGTGCACCACGACTCTCACCACAACCTTCTTGGGAAGCCGACTGGGAACCGGAGTCACCCCCCAAAACTCCACCACCATCACAACGGGCACCTTCTTTTCAGACCTTTAAAAAACCACCCTCGATCAGGACACCCCACATCTCCAGAGCCGTGACACGTAGCAAGTCAACGCGACGAACACGACGCCGGACACAACCGCCCAAGGCCTGGAACACCTATTAAAACCAACAGCAGCAGCAGGACAGCTCAGTCGCCATGTTTTACCTGACCCTACCCAGTAACAGTTCGCTGGATGTGTTTCCTGACAACACCGTGGCCAAGTACGTCACCCAGTTACCGCAACCGTTACATTTACCTGGCCAGTGGGAATGCGGCCTCGTGGATATCCAATACCCTTACTCGTGGTACAACGTGCGAGCCAATGAAGTGTGGTACGAGGTGACCTACGAAGGCAAAAACACCCGACTCACCCTGCCCGAAGGCCAATACGATACCCCCAAAGAGTTCATGGGTGGGCTGTCAAGACTGATGCATTATAAGGCGCTACGGGGGGTGACGAATACTTCAAGACCCATCAAAGCCTATCCCTTCAAGAATCACGTGGACTTCGATTACAACGCACACAACGACAAGGCACAGCTTATCGTCTCCGGCAAGGCGAGTGTCGTATTGAGTCCTATCCTACAGCAAATGCTGGGTTTCGATCTAAATACGTTCGCTGGTCCCACCGAACACCATGGCGAGATGCCGATGGATATGAAGTCGGGTATGTACGGACTCTACGTCTACTCGGACGTGGTGGACAACCACATCGTGGGCGATATCAACACACCTCTGTTACGGGTGGTCCCCATTAAAAAGACGTATGGAGGTCAAGTCACCCACAGTTTCACCCACATGCTCTACTTGCCCGTACGACAAACTGACATCAACACGATCACGGTGGATATAAGAGATGACACGGGACGACCGGTGGCATTCGAACGAGGAAAAGTGGTGCTGACACTTCATTTTCGACAAGCACGTGCTCCCCACTTTGCATAATGAAAGTACCTTACGAGTGCGATGCACGCAGCTATGCCGACTATTATGCCCAACAGGCCGGGGGTGGCTTTCCGGTATTTAGCGGTGCACGCATGCAACGAGGACATGGTCTGGGGAACATACTCGGCAGCATTGTGAAAACGTTCCTGCCCTTGGTGACGCGTGGGGTGAAAGCAATCGGCAAACAAGCGGTACGCAGTGGACTGCAAGTGGCCGGTGATGTCTTGGGGGGTACGGCACCCAAAGAATCCTTGAAACGGCGGGCCAAAGAAGCGGGAGGCGTCTTGGTGGCCAAAGCACAACGCACCGTTGGGAATAAAAGAGCTGCCCCACCGAGACCACGCACCAGTCGACGACCGACCCAGCGACGACGCACATCCAAGAAGACAAAGGATATCTTTTCTTAAAACATGGCCTTAATCCACGCCGAGTCCTGCCCCTCCACCAACAGTGAATTTGATTTGTGGACCGTGCCGCCCACACAAACCAGTGTCGAACAAGGATTATGGGTGGAGCATCTCCCGCTCTCCAGCATCAACGAAACCGGGCCCATCGAGTTCACCATCAGTAATGCGGATACGGCCTATGTGGATTTAGCCCATACCTACTTGTATGTGAAAGCCAAGGTGGTCAATGGAGCTGGCACCAGAATCGCTGACCAAGCAACGGTGGGCCCGACGAATCTCTGGCTGCACTCGATGTTTCAGCAGGTGGATATTTTTCTCAGCGACAAACTCATCAGTGACTCCACCAACACGTACCCCTATCGAGCCTACATCGAGACACTGTTGTCGTATGGCCGAGAGGCTAAAAAATCTCAGCTGACAACCGCTTTATTCTACAGGGACACGGCCGAGCACATGGACACGGCGGACAATGGGGGATATAACAAACGGAAGGCTTTCACTGCGAACAGTGCCTCGGTGGATATGATGGGTCGACTGCATGCAGACATGTTCATGCAAGACCGGTACCTCTTGAACAAGATCCCCATCAAAATCCGACTGATACGGGCGCCTCCGACCTTCGCCTTAATGGCCACTAACGTAGAGGGGCATGCAGCGGACTATAAGATTGTCATCCAAGACGCAGTCCTGTATGTCCGAAAAGTGAAACCGAATCCAGCCGTTCAATTGGGACACATGAAAGCCTTGGAAACAAAACCAGCCCAGTACCCTATCCGACGTGTACAAACCAAAGTGTTCTCTGTGCCTGCTGGAAATATGGGCGCCAACAAAGAAAACCTGTTCCTGGGGGAACTACCCAAGCGATTGATCCTGGCCTGTGTGGAAAATACCAGTTTCAGCGGAGCCTACCCAGAGAATCCGTTTGACTTTAAACATTTCGGCATCAATTTTGTGGCCCTGCATGTGGATGGACAACAGGTGCCAGCCACGGCCTTAACCCCGAACTTTGGGCGGAGGAATTTCATTCGAGCCTATCAGAGCCTGTTTACAGCCACCGGTCAAATAAACCAGGACGAAGGGAATATGATCAGTCGGGAGGACTACGGGAACGGATACACGTTGTTCTGTTTCAATCTGACCCCCACCTTAGAGAACGACCATCAGCTGGCCCTGACCAAGCAAGGCAATTTACGGTTGGAAATCCACTTTGCACGAGCCCTGGCGACCACCGTCAATGTGATCTGCTACGCCGAGTTTGACAACATCATTCAAGTGGACAAGGCGCGCAACGTCCTGTGTGACTTCTCCACCTAACATGGATACAGACCAGATAACCACCGTGCTGGAGAATGACCCAGAGACACGTAGGGTCTTTCAAGGGGTGTTCGCCCGAGATGTGTTTCCATTAGACCGTATGTATCCGGCTGCTTACGTTCTCAACACGGACCCGATGGATCGACCCGGTGAACACTGGGTGGCCGTGTACTTGACAGAACAGCAGGGGGAATACTTTGACCCGTACGGTCTGCCACCCCTCCATCCCGATTTAACAGACTTCATGGATCAAGGCACAGAGACGTGGTGTTGGAACAGTCAAACGTTGCAAAGCCTGACCAGTGGCGTGTGCGGACAATATTGCTTGTTTTACCTGTACCATCGATGCCGGGGAAGACCCTTATCTACTATCGTACAGATGTTTGACGAGTACCCCCAGGCCGAGGACCGCGATGTACTCGTCTATGACTGGGCCGCCCATCATTTCAATGTACAAGCCCCGTTCTGGGCTTAAGTTAATGACAAGCCCCTTGTTCTGGGCTTAAGTTTACAAGCCCCTTGTTCTGGGCTTCATGTACAAGCCCCTTGTTCTGGGCTTCAGTTAATTACAAGCCCCTTGTTCTGGGCTTGAGTTTTCACGTGGTTGTTCTCACGTTGTTGTTGTTCACTGAATAAAAAAAAATGAGATCTCACCAAAAAACCCTGTCTTGTGTGTTTTATTCCTAATGCATCAATGCCCAATGTGGAGATTCAGTCAAACTGAAATCAGTGGTGTAGGATGGGGCCAAAATGTAACCCATCAAGTTTAGAATGCAAGAGCACTATAGTAAAAAATAGAGAGCCAATGAAATCAGCCTACAGACCAAGTACGTGTTTTTGGTCTAGGTTTGGAGCGGGCATTTCATTGAGGTACGTGTATACGGTGAGTGAAAAGACTCGTCCAACACGTATAGATTATGTTGATGACTATAAGTTCTAGGTAACCCATCAAGGTTAGAATGCAAGAGCACTATAGGAAAAATAGAGAGCCAATGAAATCAGCCTACAGACCAAGTACGTGTCTTTGGTCTAGGTTTGGAGCGGGCATTTCATTGAGGTACGTGTATACGGTGAGTGAAGAGACTCGTCCAACACGTATAGATTATGACTATAAGTTCTATGAGCATAATGCATGAAAGTGGCTTTGAACACCGTATTAGCCAATCAGTGGCCTAGAATGGAGCCAAGGTAACCCATCCATGTCCAGAAAAACATTACCCGGGTATACAAGAACCCAGATGTAGGCGCGGACGTCAGCGAAAGCACACCGTGAGTACCCCAATTCGATTGGCTGATTGTTCGACCGCTGATTGGTTCTTTTTCTCGACCGCTGATTGGCTCTTTTTCTTGACCGCTGATTGGTCCAAATGGAACTGCCCATCTTTCCCAGGTTCATCTAGAATCCCCTTTTTTTGTGCTCAAGCTCTGACTATAGCGATGCCGCAACATTGTCTCATTGGACATTGGACCGTCTGACCTGGAGGTGACCCTTTGACCTTTTGACCCGCGTCCGCGCGCGCACTGCCGGGGATGAGGCAGGATGACGCGCGCGCGCGCGCGCGCTGCGGGGCGCTGGGGCGGGGCGGGAAAACACCCCGGCGGTTGAACATTGGAACTCTTGTGGGTTTGGAGGATGAACATACGGACGTCTAAGGGAAAAAATTGGAACTCTTCTATGTTTGGAGGTAGTGTTTAGTGAAAACCCGGAAGTGACGTGACAACCCACGTGACCTGCGTATATACTCCTGTAAAATAGAGCCGATTTTATTTCTTTGGAAGGGACAAGGTCAATAGGACTTGCGCTTTTTATACTACTAAACTGTGAAGTAGATTACATCTTACATAGGCCTTAAGGCCGTGATATGCATATGAAGTATTCTGGGGCATGGTCAGTACTTCCCAATTTTCCCTTCGTCTACTACTCGCCGATTTTTTTGATTTTTTTTTATTATTATTTATTTATTTATTTCCTCGAGAGCTTTAAAATAAGACCTCACTCTACCCAATCGGGCCACTAGTGCTCCACCTAGACTCCAACATGTCCACCCCGTATGGATTTATACATACTAATATCCCAGTATATGAGTGTATATGGGTCTATATGGATCTATATACAAGCCTACCCGGTACTTTCATAGTTTTTTCCATCGTATTCTACATGATCAACCTCATAGCTCATAGTAAAAGCCATAAAAAAAACGACCACCCCTATACCCATACAGGCCAAATATAGCGGACATCATCTTCGCCTGGGAATTGGTCTAGTCCGAGTTGTCTCCCTTGCACCAAAGCGTATAGATGGCGCTGTGGTTTGAACGGCGTTATTACCCGGGCAAATTGACCTTGAGCAGCCATTTTGTTAGCGTTTGTTACAATTTTCTTGCTGTTTTACCGCGCCCCAGGTAGGCATACGGAGGACGATTTCACTGATCATTGTGTTGTTTTCTGAGCTGGGGAACATTCTCTGTCGCAGTTTATAACGGAACTTTCTTCCTTTCGGTGTCCGCTGAGATCAATAATGTGACGAAACTCTGCATCATTCATCGCCTGCATGTACCCGTCACACGTGGACTGTAATCGAGGGAGTGTGCTGTGTTGTGTTCGAGCGGACGCATAAATTTGTGTGATATCAGACAGGAAACGTGAAAATTGATATTCTTTCACAGATTTCGAAGTGTATACAGTTCTGGTGAGCTGAACGCAGCCTTTATGAGCAGCGATTGAACGATGATGTAGGCCACCGAACAGGTTTTGTGGAATCAACATTCTGTAACACTCCCCCTCCCCCTTGACTGGAGGGATTTTATCGGACATCTGCAGTACGGAACGCTATTTGTTGCATACATTCGCTTATCGTGGCAGTCCGTATAATTTGTCAATTTTTGTGTTTGGTTTCGTGAGAGAGGACGACATTGGTTTTCATCAGTGCAAAACTCCCGCCCCCCGACCCGCACCACAACAGTGAAAGCTGGTGGATGAAATTCTACTCCACGGGAACGGTAACGAATGAATGGAATATCTTACCAAACTCTCAGGATCAATTTCTTGAAACTTTTGCTCACCGTGTGCGCTGAAACAACAAGAGAGCTGACAGGTAATTGAGGCCGTTAGCTCAGCTGATATCTCTCGTGTGCGCCGTATTTTATACCGATGGAAATATCTGTGAATTTCGAAAAAATGCGTGACAAGCCAAGAAACAGAAAACCGCTGGGATGTGGACACCAAACTAGGGAGCATGTATGTGCGTTCATTTCATCCACGTGGTATGCTGAACACCGGATTTACCGATGGAAATATCTGTGAATTTCGAAAAAATATATATGGAAATGAGATTGGTGGTAATACCCATATTTTTTTAGCATACGAATGCATGGTGATGAAGGCTTCATGGTGTGTTATACCCACCTAGGAAAAAAACAGCCCCAGATATGCATCAAATACCCGGGAGTATGGGATATAGGTATACATCTGGACTAAACTCTTTTATCAGGTAAGCTAGACTTTAGTACTATACTTGCGTTGAAACCCATGCAGACAACCTATTCAAATTTCAATGCATTGGCAACATAGCGTCGCACGAAATATACGCGCCCCTGTTGACCAGGATTTTTTTATACTCCCACAACAACAGACAATTTGAAGACAATTTTCTAGCGGGATGTTTTCTTGAACATAATTGCTGTAATATACTCTTCTTTTTGTGGACGCTAAATATAGGGGAGAAAATGGCAACATTGTGACCAAACCATAACAGTTGACAGCTGTAAAAATAGATACCGTGTAATAAAATGAGAGAGAACATTTCAATCTGCCAATTTTCGAGATGAAAATTTTTTCTTGACGAAATAGAAATGAACGCGAATCTATATTCTACAAAACATTTTTCTTGACGAAATAGAAATGAACGCGAATCTATATTCTACAAAACACTAGAAAATATTAGCGTAGGTGAATTTTTTTAGACTCATTTTAGACTGTTTTGTGCTTTCATCGAAAGTGAAAACACATCTCGAAAAGTGTGTAGCAGTGTCGATATAAATCTTCAACCTAGATGTAAAAATAGATATGTGGGAAACCTCCCACAGACAGGTCAGTACATGCATTTCTATGTTGTTCACGCATAATAAAAGGATTGATCTGTAATCTGTGTTGTTGTTGTTGTTGTTCCCTTTTTTTGGACTAACCCATCAGAATAGTACGTATCACGGACTACACCCGTAGAGCTACATCTGGTCTATAAAACACGTCCCTCTGGATCCCACACCTTCATTTCTACAGAGCGCATTAGATGCTCCTTCATGAATGCTTCACATTGATACCTCACTCCATCCCATCGGTCCACTAGGGGCTCTCCTAGCTCCAAAAAGGCTATTTTCATACCCTTCGGCCACCGCGCATGCGCACAATCACCCTAATTCAACCCCACACCCAGTCCATTAGATGCTCCTTCATGAATGCTTCACATTGATACCTCACTCGACCTCATTGGACCATTAGGGGCTCTCCTAGCTCCAAAAAGGCTATTTTCATACCCTTCGGCCACCGCGCATGCGCACAATCACCCTAATTCAACCCCACACCCAGTCCATTAGATGCTCCTTCATGAATGCTTCACATTGATACCTCACTCGACCTCATTGGACCATTAGGGGCTCTCCTAGCTCCAAAAAGGCTATTTTCATACCCTTCGGCCACCGCGCATGCGCACAATCACCCTAATTCAACCCCACACCCAGTCCATCCGATGCCCCTTCACCTAAGCTTCAATTTGATACCTCACTCCATCCCATCGGTCCACTAGGGGCTCTCCTAGCTCCAAAAAGGCTATTTTCATACCCTTCGGCCACCGCGCATGCGCACAATCACCCTAATTCAACCCCACACCCAGTCCATCACATGCCCCTTCACCTAAGCTTCAATTTGATACCTCACTCGACCCACTTCCCCCCCTCCAAAAAATTTTTTGAAGATTTTGAAGATTCATATCCTTCGGCCACCGCGCATGCGTCATATCCGAAAAAAAATAAAGTTACTCTCGTCCAATCAACACCTAGCCCATTAGATGCCCCTTCATGAATGCTTCACATTGATACTTCACTCGACCTCATTGGACCATTAGGGGCTCCCCTAGCTCCAAAAAGGCATACCCTTCGGATTATGGCCGTGACAGTATGCGCCTGCGGACCCTAATTCAAATTTTTTTTTTTTTTGGAGGTAGTGGGTCGAGTGAGGTATCAAATTGAAGCTTAGGTGAAGGAGCATCTGATGGACTGGGTGTGGGGTTGAATTAGGGTGATTGTGCGCATGCGCGGTGGCCGAAGGGTATGAAAATAGCCTTTTTGGAGCTAGGAGAGCCCCTAATGGTCCAATGAGGTCGAGTGAGGTATCAATGTGAAGCATTCATGAAGGAGCATCTAATGGACTGGGTGTGGGGTTGAATTAGGGTGATTGTGCGCATGCGCGGGGGCCGAAGGGTATGAAAATAGCCTTTTTGGAGCTAGGAGAGCCCCTAATGGTCCAATGAGGTCGAGTGAGGTATCAATGTGAAGCATTCATGAAGGAGCATCTAATGGACTGGGTGTGGGGTTGAATTAGGGTGATTGTGCGCATGCGCGGTGGCCGAAGGGTATGAAATAGCCTTTTTGGAGCTAGGAGAGCCCCTAGTGGACCGATGGGATGGAGTGAGGTATCAATGTGAAGCATTCATGAAGGAGCATCTAATGCGCTCTGTAGAAATGAAGGTGTGGGATCCAGAGGGACGTGTTTTATAGACCAGATGTAGCTCTACGGGTGTAGTCCGTGATACGTACTATTCTGATGGGTTAGTCCAAAAAAAGGAGCAACAACAACAACAACAACAACACAGATTACAGATCAATCCTTTTATTATGCGTGAACAACATAGAAATGCATGTACTGACCTGTCTGTGGGAGGTTTCCCACAATGGCGTTCACCTTCGCATCTTTTCGTGTACGTCCGTGTCTTTTCGTTAAAGTCCGTGTATCTTCGGTAAAGTCCGTGTCTTTTCGTAGACATGACCGCGGATGAATACATTCTTGCACTCACTCACACCAGCCGCCATCTTGTACCCACCACCCACCACACACGCCGCCATCTTGGTCCCACCACCCACCACACGCCGCCATCTTGGACCCACCACCCACCACACGCCGCCATCTTGGTCCCACCACCCACCACACGCCGCCATCTTGGTCCCACCACCCACCACACACGCCGCCATCTTGGTCCCACCACCCACCACACACACACACACACACACGCCGCCATCTTGGTCCCACCACCCACCACACACGCCGCCATCTTGGTCCCACCACCCACCACACACGCCGCCATCTTGGTCC
>JAVTVY010030559.1:0-12286 GCA_036873755.1 Hanleya hanleyi | reverse complement strand
AAATCACCAGAAATTCTCATCAGAATTCGGTCAGCTCAAAACTTGCTGGTAACAGTCCCCTATCTAATGATGCACCTTCATGCAAAAAATCAAGGTTCTAATGTCAACAGTTCTCCTTATTTTGCCAACGAAAGGATTCGGATGGACTCGCTTACTGACTGACTACCGGACAATTTGCAGATGGTAGCCAACTTCTTAGGAATATCTTAGCACTGCATGCTAATACATGCAATTCACCTTTCACACCTAAAGCCCTGACTTGAATAACTAGCAACCTGAAGTAACCAATTACAGGCTAGTAACTTGTGACATTTCGCTTGGCAAATTATCTCGGAGCCCTGAGCAAGTTAAGTGTGCCGAGTACAACAATTTAACCCGCTGACATTTGTTGCGTTTAAATAGCAGTGTTAAACCAGGACTTTGTAGCATCCAACTCCCACCTTCATGAGACATAAGCTTATGTCATTGAATCCCCATTCTCCTATAGAAAAATTTCATCAATGCAAATTTAAATCCACATTGTACATCTTTTTACATGTACAGGATTGTTCATAGAGACATGCATGGAGAAGATGAACTTACATAATATACAAAATATTATAACTTAACCAAGTTAAGAACAGTTCAGGGGTTCCTAGAAGTCACATCTTACTACCTTCAATAGGCAGTAAAATCCACACAAAAACTCAATAGAGAAGACAAGAATCACAGTATTATAAACTTAGGAAAAACTCAGTTCCGCCAAACATACCAATGTTAAAGTATTACATGTAGAATATTACACATTAAGGGGTAAATTCTAGAAAAAGCTGAATATACGTGGGACAAAAGCTCAATTCAGCGAGAAAAAACCTGAATATTTTGACGTCTATGAACCGTGGAAATATATACAGCAATAACTCTTGAGAAGTTATAAGTTATAGCGCCCATTGACCAAAAATTTTTGGAGAAGGAAAGGTCACAAAAAGTTGTCCGCAGAGAACAAAACATGATCTTCTAATGCAAACATGACAAGGTTACCTTCAGAAGATTGTATTGGGTCATAAATGTTACATCAACATTCCATCCACAGGGTACCTTATTACTATATATCATTATAAATACATATATCAATTTGTACAATAAACAAAAATGAATACAGCCCTTTCAAAAATAAGTGTGGCTTTAAGTGATATCTCTCTGATCAACAGTATGCCTTGGCTTCCAGGCAAATTTTGATTAATGGAGGGGAAAATCTGTGATGGAAGGATGTGAGCTGATACGTAATACATGCATCTGGATTGTAAGTTCTACATACATGTATGAACGTTCCTTGACATCCACATGAATGTTGTTAAACATACATGTAGTAATGGATTGTATTAAATGAATGACAATAATGACTAGTCTTTGCACTGGTCAAAATATCACAATTTTGTGTGAACAGTGAGGATTTTGACACAATCACTTGTAGAGGTTATAATTTATAACTTATGTAAGTTGGTCACCTGACTGATGGATATGTACATTCATATGCTGAAACAAATATTTCAAAACAGTACTTTATCCAAAATGATAAAAAAGTGTTTAGTTTCATAAACCTCTGTGTCAGTGCCTTAAATTCAAAAATAATTTACATGTATCTCTGAATTTGGGATGTTCATGCATGCTTCATATTGGCACCCATGGCAAGGGAAATGTCAGTATATAAGTTGCTGCTAGGATATACATCATACAATATGGCTGCTGTCTTCATCTCAGACTTAAGCTTTGTGTACAAACATTTATTCCCCTGTCTTATACAGGTTATGGTAATTCCTCTAATAAATCGATTACCCTATCAGGAAACGATCACCCACGGTTTTTGGAGAAAATACGATTGAAAGTTGTAATAATTCAATCCCCCCCGATTTTTAGTAGATCTTGGTCGTCATAAAAATTTCATCACATATGCAATGTTGATGTGCATGTGTTGACCAGGGATTCATAGTTGTCAAGTTTTACTGTAAAGATGGTATGAATATCTCAAAAAATGAAAACTGATCGTAAAAAACTAAAAAGTATACAATTTAGAAGTGAAATACTGTTTTCACAAAAGCTCAAGTTTCCGAAGCATTGTTGTTGTTGTCAATGAAGTCAAAACTCTGAGCTAAAAATAGCCGATCAACCAGATCGGGAACCTTGGTGGCTATGTTAGACGAATGAGTAAAAGAAGGTTCTTGACTGTTGCTACAACAAGCATGGCAGCAGGGAGCTGGCTGTGAGGAATAAATTTCCACGCTTGGTCTATCGGCACAGACAGAATTCCAGTGTTCTCAAATTGTGTAGTTTATTTTACAAACAGCACAAATAGGATTTGCCGATTTGCAATAAATCTATCATGCCACTGTTTTATCACCTCAAATATCAATTCCGGCAATCGATTTATTAGAGGAATGACCGTATATGGCCTGACACAATATGAGCCTGATCCTGCTTGTGAACCTGTATTGATTTGACTCCACTACATTGAACCCACAGATAATTGCAGTCTTCCTTTTCAACTGCACACCTAAGTTCCATATCGGTGAAAACTTGGCGGCACCTGAGCTGACAAAACTTGGCGGCACCTGAGCTGACACGCAAGCACCGATGGTCCGCCCTGGTACTGCTATGGTACTCTTTCGGTGAAGACTTAAGTCACCTCTACGGTACCATGCCAGTTTGGTCACAAAGTTTTCGCCGGTGGAGAACTTAAATGTGTACTGGAATTGAGATTTCAATACCAAAGTAGTAGGCAAAAATGTTTCAGATAAATCTCGTTTGTTACCCAATCAGGTTTCTGGATGGGTCTTCTGCACATATACATGTATGCACATTTTAAATATTTTTTCCCCCAAATTTGTTGATTCCAGGGACATGGGTGACGTTCGGAGCTCAGATTACAGATGAGGTAAGACTTATTTCACTGAGATGGTTTCAACCGACTAAGACCGGTTAAGTGAAGCATGTAGAGTGTTGGCCCAATGTGTATCTTCATTTCGCATATAATTCAGACTTGTTCCCCCCCCCCCATGATGCCCATGTAACAAGCAATTTCCATGGAATATCGAGGTAAGCATGTTAAGAGAGCAGAAAATATTCAGTTTTATTCTTTCCACAAAAAAGCAACACTCAGACCAATACAAGATTTTGGTGTTCAAATTTTTAAGAAATATGGTTCCCTGTATCAGCCTGTAGGATAGTCATAACCCATAGACTTATCTTCCTGTGTATGGGAGGTTTTAACAAACTGTGCTCTAAACTTTCATGAACAAGGCTGAACTATATATACAGTTTCAAAGAGGATAATTTGAATTTTTGGAATAACACTGTCCTTACAATGTTTTGATGAGAGAAAAATATCAACCAGAATAAGAAATTAGCTTGATTATTTTGCAAGAGAACTACTGTATCTCGGAATGCTGAACACTAAAGACCCCTGTTCATCAATGTTAATATTACATAATATTACCCCTCACTCAAGTCAAGATGCTATATACAATGTTGTAGAACGTCTCCACCCATTTTAGTATTTTTACTACATTCACATGTGTAGTTTTTGTTACTTTTTTGAGGGGGTTAGTCATTTATTGTAACTCGTTATGTTTTATTTTCAGATGGCCGAAGAGATATTAACCCTTGCCTATGAAAGTGGAATAAACTACTTTGATACTGCTGAAGTGTATGCTGCAGGAAAGTAAGTTACACATACATTGATCCTACAATCCTGTGAGTTTATACACATACATTGATCCTACACTCCTGTGAGTTACACATACATTGATCATACAATTCTGTAAATATATATTGATCCTACAGTCATGTAAGTCACACATACATTCATCCTAAAGTCCTGTAAGTTACACATACATTGATTCTACAGACTAGCTAGGAAGTTAGAATATGAGAAGTTTGAACATGGCAAGTTAGAACATAAGAAGTTAGACATGGCAAGTTAGAACATAAGAAGTTAGACATGGGAAGTTAGAATATGGGAAGTTTGGCATCGAAAATTAGACATGGGAAATCAGAAATGGAAAGTCAGGCATGAGAAGTTATACATCGGAAAGGTAAAACATGAGAAGTTTGGCATGGAAAGTTAGACATGGAACATGGGAAGTCAAAGATGGGGAGTGCCCAAGGGGGGGAATCCAACCAATTTCTGACTGTATTCTAGTATAGGTTACGTGGAGAGGGATTTTGGGGGTAATTGGAAAATAACTAGGGTATCACAGAGTACAGTCGAATAAAGTGTTGATGTGTTGATCTGTAGCCCTTCATCGACCACACATGTACAAGCCAATGTGCACATCAGATTGTATAATTAGATTGTACAGGAAGTACAGCTCAACACTCCATCAATCCTGGCAAGGAAACAACACAGAATTTACAACCATTTATTGACAACTGGCAAAACAGCTGCATACAGTCTAACCTCACTGTGAGGTGCATCGATGTAGCACTGATTCTGATATATGTGTGGTGCTGTAGTGTCCCCCAAATTAATCTATGCATATCATTTCACCCCTTTTATCAGGCTGAAAATCTGATTCAAATTTGGTCCCCCAATAACAATGTTGCTTTTCCTGCGATTAGATTATCAGAGCAATGATTATGCCATAACGCTACCGCTACCCCTATTCATATACATATATATATAGTGTTTCCACAGCTGACACCTGTATGGGTCTGGGAGGGCCTCAGAATCATTAACTCCACGTTTCCCGCGTTTCCCTCATTCCTGGCAGGTCAATCAGCCAAAGTTTATCCCTGCCAAAATAACTCTGTAATTCCCTCCACACTGACAGCTGGTTTATAGCCACACACTAATACTGATACTGGCAGCATCCAGTAGCCTGGAATAGACGGATAGACACACTCAATACATGTATATTGTTATCATCCGGGTTTGAAGTGCATGTGTGTGCGTCTGTCTGTGTGTTTGTATGGGAGGGAGAAGAAGAGAAGTTGACACAGTCTGCCTCATAATAAACAACTCCGCTTGATCAATGTCTTTAAATCACTGATCGGTCCACTCAGACATTATACATGTAGAAAAGTAATTGGCGTACTTTGTAATCATTTCATTCACATCCTTGAGGTTATGTTTTTTCCTGAATTAACATGATTATGTTGCAATCTTACCATCTTACAATATACTAGGCACATAACACAAGGCATGATAACTCGTACACTAAAGGAGATGGTATGATAAGGCTGAATTTTGGCCTATACGTGGTGCGGTTGAAATCGAAAAATCAAAATGTCCTCAAAATAATTGTGTTTAATATAACGACAAGATAAGTTCTAGTTTTCTGTGCTTTGTGATTATAGTTGTAAAGTTACCTCTTGGACAACAAAAATTCACAATGCCACCGCACATCACCAGGTTAAATGGCGTTTTGGTCCAAGGAGGCCTTCTTGTCTGTGTGTTTAAATGACTGAATTTTGACTCTTTCTTCATGAAATAGAACATGCTGCGGATTTCATTTTCATGTCATAACTGTAATCATAACGCAATTGAGCTAGAACTTTCACATACTATGTACGTATATTTGCTCTTGCCGTTACATTAAAACAATTATTTTTAGGACATATTATTTTTTCGATTTCAACTGCACCACATATAGACCAAAATGCCGCATTATTGCTCCATCTTCTTTTAAATGGTACCTAAAGGCCTCATTTGGACATGTGTTTATAACAGGGCACATGTATACCTGTGGACACCTTGCCTTACTGTATCTAGTTTAATTTACGTTTTGACGATCATTTTGTCAGTATTATATTCTCATGATATGTGCTATATAATAACCTTCTGTAAGGTCTCGTATATATTATTGTACCACATCTGCCTTTATTGGCCTAAATACTTCGGAAGTATTATCAGCCTGTGGCATCTTTTGCAGGGATTTCTGAAATGTCTTGCATGGTTGTGAGATCAGAAATGAGTGTTTCCATTCCTAGGACATCTGTCCATAGTTAGCTTGTTGCCCAAGAATTTTGTTTTGTTTGCAATGTATCCCGAGTTGTACCTGTGCCATTGTGACTATATATACATAGAAAACAGACCTAACATCTTTACAATGTATGTCTACTTGTAAACATACAAAATGTCATAATGGTCTATTGCATACAATGTATGTATGATGATATACATAATATACAAACAAAGTTATACCTGTCATCTAATAGATATGTACATGAATTACCGATGAAGTTGTACCGGTTATCTGTGTACATGAAGTCGTCCACAATAATATTTGTGTTTCCATTATCCAACTTCAGAAATATTGGGTAGGTTGTTAAGCAGAAAATCTTCTCTTTTTTTGGTGTCAATTTTTGACCTTTGTGTATAGTCCTTTCTGAAAAGTGTCTGATCTCCCCCTGATTAACTGTGCTCTTTAATGTTAAAGGTACATAAAGCTGCTTCCGGGAAGTAGTCGCCTCGGTTTCACATTTACCAATGGCACCCGCAATTATTTTGAATAAAATTATATTGATAAACTATTCCAGAATATTTGTTTTAAAAACTATTCTGTTAACATTTTCTACAAGAACCGATACATCCTGTATTTGTGTACATTAATTTTCTAGAAAAATAGAATACTTTATAACTAAAACTAATTGTGAAGGACTTTGGTACTTACCAGAAGTTCTCTGCACCAACACGCCCCTAGTGGAACAAGGGAGATAAAACCCTTTTCGAATTGGGCTACAGGATGAGTACTGCTGAAAAACATAGAAATGTCTACCCAAACTTTTGTTTAACTGCAAAGTATATGAGTAGGTACGATTACTGGAAACAGAAATATTATTGTGAATGTCCTGATTTACTGATGAAGTTGCATGGAAGTTTGAATCTGAGAGACATAAAATTATTGAGTCATTTTTATTAATTCATAATTTTTTTTTCTTCAGGGCTGAAGTTGTTCTGGGGAAGATATTAAAGAAGAAGGCATGGAGGTTAGTACAGACCATCCACATAATTAAGTAACTAATCAACCATTCATATGAGAGGCCAACTTTATTTTATCCAGCCAATTTATACGTTCCCACTTCAAACTTGCCTTGATTTATCTGACCCCCCTCAGTGTTCAAAATCCGAGGTGTATATTTCACCTATGAACGGGAGACGAACCAAACATCATCCTCTATAAGCGGCGCCATTCCTCGTAATGTGGTGTTTGTATTAGCCCACTATATAGGTCAACCAATCAATAATGCTCTTGTATGACCCATTTCGAATTTCAAATGTTTTCGAGGTCAGTGACGTCTCATGTCTATTTATAAGTTCCTTGAACATTGAAGGGGGCCAGATATATCAAGGGAAGTTCAAAGTGGGAACGTAGAAATTCTCTTGATAAAATGAAAGATGACGAGAGGCTAACAGCCTGCTCTACCTTGTAATTGTCCCCCGCCGCAACGCGGCCGGGGACTTTAAAATGGTTCTTGCTTCTATGTGTCCGTGCATGCACGGACATGTCCGTGCAAATACTTCGTAAGCAATAACTTCTAAATGCTTTGTCGGATTCCTCCGTAATTTGGCATCTGCATTCTTTGCGACAAGACGTCTCTTGGTATTACGTTTCAGCAAGATCCACCTGTAGGTGGCGCCACTGGGTCTTGTTCCAATCTTTAGTGCATGTCCGTGCATGTCCGTGCAAATACTTCGTAAGCGATAACTCCTAAATGCCATGTCGGATTCCTCCGAAATTTGGCATCTGCATTCTTTGCGACAAGACGTCTGTTGGTATTACGTTTCAGCAAGATCCGCCTGTAGGTGGCGCCACTGGGTCTTGTTCCAATCTTTAGTGCATGTCCGTGGATGTTCGTGCAAATGCTTCATAAGCGATAACTCCTAAATGCTTTGTCGGATTCCTCCGAAATTTGGCATCTGCATTCTTTGCGACAAGACGTCGCTGGTATTACGTTTCAGCAAGATCCGCCTGTAGGTGGCGCCACTGGGTCTTGTTCCAATATTTAGTGCATGTCCGTGCAAATACTGCGTAAGTGATAACTCCTAAATGCTTTGTCGGATTCCTCCGAAATTTGGCATCTGCATTCTTTGCGACAAGACGTCGCTGGTATTACGTTTCAGCAAGATCCGCCTGTAGGTGGCGCCACTGGGTCTTGTTCCAATCTTTAATGCATGTCCGTTCATGTTTGTTCAAATCCTTCGCGAGCGATAACTTTCGAACAATTTGTCGGATTTCTTCGAAATTTGGTAAATGCATTCCCTGCGACAAAACACCGTTGGTGATGCGTTTCAGCAAAATCCACCCGGAGGTGGCGCCACTAGAGTTCATTCCATTATTCCATGCTGCAAGTGATAACTTAGAAACACTTGGTCAAATTTCTTTGAAATATCCTACATATGTACCTTTCTGGGTAACATGAGAAACGTTGCGGCTCATCGGATTCTTCTCAAATTTGGCATGCATTTACCATGCCAGGAGCTGTTGCTTGGGATTGCCTTTCGCTCACTTGCACTCACAGGTGGCGCCACCTGGTGGCAACATCACAAATTCGTTTCCGGGTAATAACTTGAGAACTGACCATCGGATTCTTCTCAAATTTTGTATGAATGTACCGTGACATAAGATGTCGCTTGATAATGCATTTCACTGACTTGCGCCTAGAGGTGGCGTCACCTCATCGGATTCTTCTCAAATTTGGTATGCAGATGTCCCCACAATACCATGTTCCTTGGGATTGTATTTTTCCCGCTTCTGCCTACAGGTGGCGTCTCCTGGTGGAAAAATTTGTTTCCGGGCAATAATTTGGCAACTGCTCATCAGATTATTCTCAAATTTTGTATTCATATGTGACCCGCCCCAAATAACATGAACACCGGTGGGCATCTAGTACCGGCAATAACTTGAGGACCCCTCTTCAGAGTCCCAAAGTTCATATGCCGATACCATGACATGAGATGTCATTTGGGATTGTGTTTTGCCTGCTTGCACCTACAGGTGGTGACTCCTTGTGGCAAAGTCTAAATTTGGTTTCTGGGCAATAGGTTGAGGATGCCTTCATATTCTTGTCAAATTTAGTTTGCAGATAATATACCATGAGTTGTCTCTTGGGGTTGCATTTCGGTTACATAATTTTCATGCTACATGGTAAAGAAAATATATTACAGTAGCAATCAACATTCAGTCAGCCATTCGGAGTTGATCTCAAAACCTGGGAAGGTGGAAAGACCCCTCTGCTTCTTATGCCTGTGAAGTAGAGCTCTGTTGCCATTCTCATGAATATCTTCTGAAACCGACAGCACTTATAAATATTGCTGCCATTTTGGCGGGGGACCTAGCATCCTCTGGCTGCTTGTTTCATTGTGGTTTTAGATTCAGAATTCTGGGATTTTCTTCACCTTTGCTTTGATCCAAGAAGTCGGGAGATAATTTTCTCCAGATGAGAGTATTATGGCGACAAATTTTTTGCTTAATAATCTAATGTGGAGCTGTAAAATATTGATGTCATGTGTTAGAAATCTCCAAGCACTGAATTCCTTTCTGTATCCTATGATTTTTTTGGATACGGCGCCATTGGACTCTTAACTGAGTGCTTCAAACTCGTTGTATGGTTCAACAATCTGCTGTAAATACTATATTATTGGTACATGTAAGATATTTTCTGTCAATGTTAATACAACTTCTGTATATTGTTGATTTGTATGTAGAAAAAAAAAAGATATTTTGATAAAGAAAATGAACTGGTTCTTTTGTTGCTGCATCCACACATAATCAGTCCTGTTACAACTCAGCAGTAATTACAAGAAATGTTTGAACAGAATCAGAAATAGCAATAAAAATATTTAAGAAATATCAGGGCATTAACTGTCATCTTGTTTCAGGCATGCATTGGCCATTGATGTATTCTCTTGTCATTGTAGGAGATCCAGTTACATAGTTTCCACAAAGATATACTGGGGTGGCAAGTAAGACATTGTTATTTTTTGGATAGCAACTTCTTTATTGCTCTAGAGCTGACATTTCGTTGGAGATACTGCCAAATTTAAAAAAAAAAAAAAATGTATATTATGATATTTCATTATGGGAAATAGAAAATGTGAATGTAGAATTTCTGAAGAATTTCAACTAAATCAGTAGCTTCTTGCTTCATACTCTAATATATTTTTTGATCGGTTTGTTTGTCGTAATGATTTTGCGGTTAGCTTTGTTTGGAAATAGCTTTTTGTCTGCATGTTATTATGTATGTAATATTTTGCAGGGCGGAGACCGAAAAAGGCCTATCAAGAAAACACATCATTGAAGGTAACATAAATAAAGTAAACAGAGAATATATGAAGAAAAAAACAAACCATCCAATAATAAATAGTCCAAAGGGCATGGAAAAGGGGTTCAGTCAAACTCTATGATGGGTGTTTGATGTGTACTAATATCCTGCTGAGACATTTTCATACTGAATCAAAACCCCGCGAGATTGCACAACAATCGAAAACAATCTTGGGGATTTCACTCTGTCCCAGTGATAAATTAGTACGGTACATAATAAATACCAATATGGAACGTTTCAAATCCTGTTCTAACCAGAATATAATTGAAAATGGACAAATGAATCAAAAACAGCTGTCTTGAAACAGTTTCCGTCTTGGCACGGCAGTTACATTCACCTCCCGCCACAAAAGCACGGTTGCCTGGCTTGCACTTGCAATAGTCATTGACCTATTTAACTTTGCAAGCGAGTGACTTTACCAATTGTAGAAGTAACGATACAGCAAAAAAACCATTTATAAAGGGCTGGCTGGATTTCTAGAGTAGCTTTCCAAAACGTATCTATGTGTCTGCCTCCATTCTGAGATAACGAAGAAATATTCATAATGGTATGACACGGCTGGCATGTTTTTTTACGCTGACCCAAAATACATGTATGTTGTGCTCGCCATTGTTACCCAGAATGACCGTACGTTGGAAAGGATGAACGTTGTCTCAAAAGATCGGACCATTTGTGGACAAAAATCCATAAGAAAATATATAAAAAAAATTTTTAGTATAGACTAGAAGAGCATTTTTTTACCGTTCTGGTTTTAGCATTTGTTTCCTACACGGTATTATTGCGGGGAAAATGTTCCTGTCCCGTTGTGGGGCAGGTAAATGTACTAAACCCATGAACAGAGGGGTTTTGTAGCGTAGCTGATGCTGTCCGTTTTAAAGTTTTGCCATATATATAACCTATGTTTGCACACCACACGCAAGACACTGAAGGCTAAAATTACCTGTACTTTGATTATATGAGAATGGTTCAAACAAAAAAGCACTCAACAAGCTTAATGCATTTGTTGTCATACTGTAATCTGATTGTGTCTCCTGTTACAGGTCTGAAAGCTTCCCTGGAGAGATTACAACTGGAATATGTTGATGTTGTCTTTGCAAATAAACCTGATCCTCATACGCCCATGGAAGGTAGGTGTGGATTGTATTACCCTCATTCACATGACGTCATCAAGCATTTGAAGACGGTTATAAACACATATATTTTATTTGCCCTTGGGCTTGTGTCAGTCTTACCGGTGTATAAATTTACACCACGTATGTTAGCATGTACATACGGAATAGCCATGCTGAATGAACTAACTTAATGCTTTATGGGAGAAAAAATAACAAATACAGTTGCAAAATATGAAAGGAAGATTAAATACTCTATGAAAGATGCAAACTATTACTACATGTACATATACATGAAAGTTAGTCATTTGACAGTTTCTCAGGTCATTGATTTTGGATTTCGTTTCAAGTTGTCAAGCGTGCATTTTGTCTTTCTTTGTGGTCAGATTAATATAATGAACAGAGGTGTTTTATAAAATTTGGTTCTATAGTTTTTCTACAAGATTAATGTGGAGACCAGATAGGATGTTGGTAATTTAAGCCAGTGAGAGTTATTCCCCTTGAATCTTCCACTGGTTAGAACTGTTTACCAACACACCTAAACTTTCAATGTAATTTATAGCTGTATGTGTGAATATGAATGGTTATTAGATTTTCTCCCATTATGCATGTTTTTTTTTCTGCAAATGCGTATCCAGGAACTGTTGGATAATTATTTTCCGATCTCTTACAGAAATTGTACGTGCTTTCACCCATGTGATAAACCAGGGATGGTCCATGTACTGGGGCACTTCTCGCTGGAGTCCAATGGAAATTATGGTACGGTCTGGTGATTTTCACCCCTCGGCCAACTTTGGGCAGACCCCAAATGGGTATTGTTATCATTCTGTCTTTGTCCTCTCTATGTCTTCACCATCGCTCTTATCCCAGCAGCT
>JAVTVY010030558.1:0-13184 GCA_036873755.1 Hanleya hanleyi | reverse complement strand
AACAATTCATCAAGGACGGTTTCTAGCTCAACAGCAATGCCAGGCATTATTCCTTGACTCAAAAGAATTGCAAGTACTATTTGGGGCACTGGATTAGTCACATGAAGTTAAGAATTGTTATAGTAACAATATTGATATGTAGAATGGGATTTTGTGGATAATATCAGATACATGGAAGTATGAGTCCAACATCTCCACATCATGCTCTCCAAATCTCCCCTTTCCAACTTTAATTCTTAGACAGGTGCATTGATGCCCAACTTCCAGTGTACATTTGTGGTCTGTGATCTACCTGTCTCCTGCCTGTATCTACAGCATGGGAAATATTTTTAACTAGCGATAAATTGCATCAAATTATGTGAAGAAGGGGACATTGAAGGTAATTTTGGGAACATAAGTTTTTCCACACTGTAGTCATAGGATGGGAATTAGGAAAAGTACAAACTGTAAATTTCATCCAGGATTCATGCATTATTGTACCTATCGTTCTGCCTGGGGAATCTTTTGTTTAAGAATTAAAGTAGGTAAGCTGCTGTTAAAAATAGACTCGACAGATATCATACTGAACTGAGGCAAAGCTATTGTTAGCTCCGTCTCCCCCTCCGCTCTCTCTCTTCCCTCTCTCAGATCAGGCCACAAATACACTACTGGTCTCAAACATGTCAACCCACATGTATCAAACCAATTACCCATTGATCACAAGTTTATCAAATCTCTGCTAAATAGTTTTGATTGGTAGCGGTCCAAGCTTGAAATATTTTGATGGAAAAGATTAGAAGCTGTTAGTTTTGGGTTTGTGTGAACATGGTGAATGCAGATACTTTTTCCACAAAATTTTCAGCATAATTATTCCCCTTGATGCCAACATTGGATGTGTCAGTAAAATGCTGTTAGCTGTTGGAATAGTTTTGATATCAGATCCTATGACTCTGCATATTTCAGTTTCCTGAATCGGGGCTCTTCAAAAATAAAACTAAAACTTCTTGGGATATTTGACAAGACACAAAGACTATTTTCCAAATATAGAAACCCTTTGAGTCAAGAAGACAAAGGCAATTTTTTTATTCAAAATCTGTACATGTCAACCACACACAATTAATATGTACATGTATCCATAATTTAAGATGATAAATTACATAACAGATTCGTGCCTCTGATGTTCATTTACCTTTCTACATGTATGCTAACTTCTGGAATTCACTATGTACCCAGTTATGTCACTTATGTGGTTGGCTTACCTTAGTGTCATCTGAAATTATGGTATTTTTTTCCTTAAGCTGTTGAAGGGTGTTGGATTCAATCACAATAATCAACATACATGTAAGTGAGATAGGCAAGTGGACTTTTGCGACATCATATTTATGTGAGCTTATATCATTGTTCAACTGTATGGGTCTCTAAGACATTTACCACTATATGATACATATTGACTGTGATTTAGTCTTATTATGGTCTCTAATATATTGTAGAATACTGAATACATAACTGATGTGGACCAGCAAGAAACATAACTATCAGATAGTATTATTTATTGTTTGTTCTATATTATAACTTTTCATTTGCTGGAATTCAGACAATAGTTCCATCAAGTTGGTGCCTCAGGACTGACAACGGTTGGTGGATGCCCATGTAGGTGACATGTGGTTGTACTGCAATCATCAAACTGGCACACCCGATTATGACCTAGAAATTGAACAAGAATAAAAAGTTGTAATTTAGTGTATTATTTCCAATATCCTTGTAACTTTAATATGGAATGAATATTTTGCAACCGAGATTATGTGGCCGGATAAATAATTTGCATTTGCCAAATTATTAAGATCATTTGCTGATGAAAAGAGTGTTCAGAGATGAAAGTCAAAATTGTTATATGATGTACTACTGTTGCCTGTAGGCAAATGATAAATTTGGATCAATTGATTGGGTATGATATGTAAAAAGAAGAAAAATAAAGAATAGTGTTTGACACTTAATATATGTGTCTGCTCGGACTTCTTTAATTGTCATGATTATGTATCATTGAGATTTTACTGGACTAATTAAATAATATATCATGTATGTGTGAAATTTGTTCATACATACCAGTGGAATTAATACTGGAAACTATCATGGTGTTGAAGCAATGGTCAAAGATGACTGCCTGTAAATAAAGAAATGAAAATGATAACCATATAAAATGTTAATTGAAATTGGTACCAAATTAAAAGGGAACATGGGGAAAACTGATCTTTTATTCTAGCAGTACATCATATCAGAACAATTTCTAAGCAATAAATTAAAAGAAACCACAAATGTAAAATGCTTTTCACTTTGTCTCAGTTGAAAAAAATCATTGACACGGTTTGAATTGTTCTTTCGTTTGCAGTTTTTCTGATGGGTTAATTTTCATTTGAAATTACATTTTAACATTATCACTTTAACCTTCCCCCAGCCACTAGTTCCAAGTTTCTCTATGTCAATAGTTGTTGATGTGATAGGTCTTGATGTGTCTCTGTTCAATGGGTTGTTTCATACATAACAATAGATTAGTCACTATTAAATTAAGCTCTCTATAAAATATATTATTCTAATTACTCAGTGCATATACATGTAAGATAGGCATGGAGTTAGTATAAAGCATGTTCATCGGTAACAAGCAATCCATTTTAATCAATGATCGATGAAGACATGGAGTGTATTTAGGAACAACATACAACATACCAGCTGGATTTTAACCTGCATTACTGCCAAGAGATTTGTGACAAGTTTGTGTCATGGGCAACACAAATAAACTGCCACAAAATTTTGCAAACATATGTTTGACAACAGCGGTATTTTAAAGAGCTTTAAACTTAAGACTTCAAGTCCAGTAATTCATTGGGTATATTCAATAGTTAATTTTAATTCACTCTGCTGAAAAATGTACAGCTACTGCAGAATCAGAAAATTTAGTATAGTACAGAATTGGAAATTCATATGATTTGAGAATATTAGATACTAGGAACAGTGATACCAGTCGGTACACGAACCCATGTACAGACATTGTGCATAATCATTAAGATAGAATTTAGTATTAAAAATATTCGGGCAACTGGATATATTTTGACAAAAACTGGAGGATTGTAAACATTATGGAAATTAGCAAAGACATACATGAGTTTTGAGAAACAATAAATATAAAAATCAAATGCATCCCAAGAAATGCAACCCAAAATAAAATACCCCCCCTCACCCCATCTTCCCCTCCCCAATCCCTGTGGTTCTCTCTGGGTACTCCGGCTTCCTCCACCAGTCCAACTGTCTGTCTCCATAAGAGCGAAAAATATTCTTGAGTGTGGCAACTGCCCCCCCCCCCATATCTGTGACAGGCCTATTACTGGCATTTTAGATTTTTTCCCTAAAGAACCAGGCGGTTGGATAATGTCAGTGTCAAATGCTTGAAAGTTGAGTCGACAAAAATAGGGCATCGTCCACTGTGTATGTATTTGGACGAATTTTGAGATCGTTTTCCTCCCCCAATGCGTACATTTGACCTCGCACATGTTATTGCATACAACAACAACAACATGGGCTATTTTGACTGCTGCGACATAAATCATTGACCGGCAAATGCTTTACGATATACAGAAATGACGAGTGGTGTACAAGGAATCGTTGTATCCCGACGGCATAAATTGCCGGTAATAAACTTACCAGAAAAACGGCGAAGTTAACCTCGTCCTATGCCTATAACCTGGGCAGCCGCCATGTTGAATCTCCCGCTGGAGGCTGCCATTGGACACTCCGTGCCAGACTCCTACTACGCCATAGCATTGTGGGAGCTGGGGACCGGACTAGTCTTTTCTATGACGCGCGACGGGAAGGGCGACGTCGCCCGCGACGTCGTGGGCGACGTCGCGTTTAAAAAGGGCGACGTCGCGTCGCGTTCTATCTCTTAACATTATAAGAACGCGACGGGAAGGGCGACGGGAAGGGCGACGTCGCGGGCGACGTCGTGGGCGACGTCGCCCTTCCCGTCGCCTGCGACGCGCGACGCAAAAATGGCCGAAATGGAACACCATACTATGGTGTTCCATTTCGGCCATTTTTGCGTCGCGCGTCGCAGGCGACGGGAAGGGCGACGTCGCCCTTCCCGTCGCGTTCGTATAATGTTAAGAGATAGAACGCGACGCGACGTCGCCCTTTTTAAACGCGACGTCGCCCTTCCCGTCGCGCGTCGCTTTGATCCACACGACGCGATGGGCGACGTCGCCCACGACGTCGTCCACGACGTCGCTCGCGACGTCGCCCATCCCGTCGCCCTTCCCGTCGCGTTCTTATAATGTTAAGAGATAGAACGCGACGCGACGTCGCCCTTTTTAAACGCGACGTCGCCCACGACGTCGCGGGCGACGTCGCCCTTCCCGTCGCGGGCGACGTCGCCCTTCCCGTCGCGCGTCGCGCGTCGCCTTCCGGTATTATAGGACAAAATCGATCTGCGCATGCTTAGGGAGCAGCTTTTGCGATGTGGATCGTATGGCGAGGCCGTCAATTCATGAATGATCTCTGCCACTATCGATGAAGAAAATGTCGGCGTAAATGAATAATGCTTATCCTGCATTATCGTATAGCTTTTAAACGGTGTTAAATATTAGTCCATGCTTGGAATGATACCTGTTATGAAATTATCTCTCGGAAAGTCTGTAACTCGCTGTGTTGTACTATACACATTATATTTTGGCTTCCAATAGATATGCGCAACCCCCATATCCGTACACGAGTGAATGTGTGTGTGGCTTTTATGTGTGCTTTTATGTGTTTGTGTGTTTTCGTTTTCCAGATATCCTTACAGTATACCTCCTTATGTTACTACATTGACCAGGGCGTTGAAAATATCCTTTTATTTACTGCTGTCCAACACTGTATACCGGTACTCAACCTGTCACGTCCCGACAGATTGTAGTAGATCTTTTAGCTTTCAATTTAGCAGAGAGATATAGTCCTATAGCTCTCAAAAAGAAGAAAAAAAGAAAGAAATTATGATGGAATTGAAGTCATTTTACTGTGAGAATTATGTTCTCTCTATTCTTTCTAACAATTGATTGAAGAATATTAGTTTTTCTGCACTCTTCGAATTATCCGGCATTTCCACGATCGTACTAGACGTTTGACGACAATTGAACTTCAAATATAAGACGAGTTCTTGGAGTTCGGGTAAGTTGCTCTTAACTCATGGCCATAGACAAGGGGGGCATGGCCCCCTCCCCCCAAATATTTGCAAGACAAACAAAAAATAGACGTGTTTGTGAAATACATATTCCCCATGCGTGTTTGTCAGAGGGGAAAGTGGTCGAGCAGACGAAACGAGGCATGTTTAAGCATACAGTTAATAGGGGAGTTCCGAATCGCCTTTTACATCTAGACTGCTGGCGCTCGTGTTGTTAAGAGTTGAGAGTGATTCTTGGCCTTATTTTCTACGAAAATCTGTCGTCGATAATTGCATGTATAAAATTCTCTAATCGAACTTGTAAATCAATGAGAAAATCAAGTCCGTCTCGGTGCACCAGCGCGGGCAGTTGCGAATCACTTTGGTAAGAAGCGGATCACGCCATCTAGCGGTCGTGAGTGGTCATTTATCACCAATATCCCAATAGGCGAAAAATGTGGTATCACATGCCTGGACTTTGTTGAATTGCCATTACTGAGGCAGAAATTGTTCATAGACAACGACGGCCTGATCTGTCTGACCATGCCTGATACGGAAATTATCCTCACTAATTAATTTAATTCTCTCAGGATTTGGATAGTTCGCTATTTGTTCACGGACGACACCATTCATTTAAGATTGAACCTGACGGACCTGGTTCAATTCAAACCTGTCGAAAATGTTTCCCCATCTGACCTGATATACTGCATGGAATTCAGATTCAAATTTAAGAAAGTTACACACACGTTCCATCGTGTTGCTGACAGCTGAACGAATTCTACTCGCATATTCAACATTACAATATATAAACTCTCTAAATGGATATCGGACATCTATTTAGCATCTATATTTGGACAAAAGAAAATAGAGGAAAGGACACACAGATATATTTCCCAAAATTTTAATAATTAAATCTTTAATTTTGAAATCTTTGGTATGTGTGTGGTGGGGTGGGGGAAGGGAAGGGGGGAGGGGAGGGGTGAAGACTATCCCGTTCTGTGACTAAAGCAATAACTTTGCCCAAGAGACATTTGTCCGTGTGCAGTCTTCAATGTCACAATTCGTAATCCGGAATTGACATCTCTAATGCCGCATTATGTTACAATGCTGGCGAGGGTTATCGCAAATCATTAGATATTGTGTTTGACCATTAATATAATTCAGTCACTGAAACGAATACTGAAATTACCACTTAAAGCCATTTAATTTCTCGTAGATTCAACACTTAAGAAATCACACGCGTTTTTGTCCCAGCGTGAATTTGCCATTGGGTGGTACCGGAAGCATTACCATGCCGAATTGACCGAGAAACAAACAACGCAGTTCGGTTGTTCGACATTTATTTGGGTCCACAGAAACAGACGTTCCAATAAAAATAGAAAAGATTTACACAGATGCTTTATTGCAAGAAATATAAGGCGTTCATTAGGAAAGTTATCCGCCGGTCACCGTGATTCGGAACCCACAAAACTACTGTATAAATTCCCTCAAAAATGTACAAAACACGTATTCCCTCCAAAACCACAACCTGGATGAGTCGCTGAGCTAATTAATTTGCACACCGTTTTTTGTGTTGACCAAGTTTGAGGTTGAATAACCCTGGAAAGAAAATACCCACACATAAAAGCAAGAAAAGACAAAAAAAAACTGGTTACAACGTGTGCGTTTTAATGTTGAGTTTTATTCACTGGGAAAGGCCAAGAACGCATCTCCAGTCATCTGGGATCCTGGAGCTTCCGAGGCCTAGGCGGCCCCTGGACCCTCGCCTTATTGTGCTGTCATAGTATAGCTCCCCCCCCCCCCGCCCCAAATCTGAAAACTTGTCTACGTCCTTGTAACTGCAGGGCTTCTTTCCTCAATTTCAAGAAAAATTTAAATCTCGTTGATATGCACACTCTTAAAATAATTCATGGATTTTGTTCCAGGTTTTATTCAGGCCATTTGACTACAATTGTGTCTCAAGGATGAATTTTTTTTAATTTTTCTTGAAAATGAGGAAAGAATCTTTGCAGTTAAGAGCAACTTACTCGAACTCCAAGAACTCGTCCTGAATTTTAAGTTCAATCGTCTAGAACGATCGTGGACATGCCGGACGATTTAAAGAGTGCAGAAGTACTAATATTCTTCAGTCAGTTCTTAGAAAGAATAGAAAGAACAAAATAACTTCAATTCCATCAAAAAAAAATTTCTTTCTTTTTGAGAGTTATGGGACTATCTCTCTCCGCTAAATTGAAAGCTTATAGATCTACACTACAATCTGTCGGGACGTGACAGGTTAAGTAACGGCATACAGTGTTCGACAGCAGTAAATAAAAGGATATTTTCAACGGCCTGGTAAATGTGGAGGTATACTGTAAGAACAACTGAAAACACAAACACATAAAAGCACACAGAAAATCCACACACACATACACGCGAAATCCAATGGGAATAAAGAAATTCAAGACGATGTACGGATGTGGGGGTTGCGTATGTTTTTTGGAAGCGAAGATATAATTTGTACAGTACAACACAGCGAGTTGCAGACTTTCCGAGAGATAACTTCATAACAGGCATCATTCCAAGCATGGACTAATATTTAACACCATTTAAAAGCTATACGATAATGCAGGATAATCATTATTCATTTACGCTGACATTTTCTTTATCGATAGTGGCAGAGATCATTCATGAAATGACGGCCTCGCCATACGATCCACATCGCAATAGCTGCTCCCTAAGCATGCGCAGATCGATTTTGTCCTATAATACCGGAAGGCGACGCGCGACGCGCGACGGGAAGGGCGACGTCGCCCGCGACGTCGTGGGCGACGTCGCGTTTAAAAAGGGCGACGTCGCGTCGCGTTCTATCTCTTAACATTATAAGAACGCGACGGGAAGGGCGACGGGATGGGCGACGTCGCGAGCGACGTCGTGGACGACGTCGTGGGCGACGTCGCCCATCGCGTCGTGTTGATTAAAGCGACGCGCGACGGGAAGGGCGACGTCGCCCGCGACGTCGTGGGCGACGTCGCGTTTAAAAAGGGCGACGTCGCGTCGCGTTCTATCTCTTAACATTATAAGAACGCGACGGGAAGGGCGACGTCGCGGGCGACGTCGTGGGCGACGTCGCCCTTCCCGTCGCCTGCGACGCGCGACGCAAAAATGGCCGAAATGGAACACCATATGAACGTGCGTCAGAAGGACGACGTCTGGCAAAGCTGAAAAGTTAGTTTTCTCAAGAAAAGATTGACTGTCACATTTGACGGAAATATTGTCTGTCGCAGACATAATCAAAAGAGGAATCCCACAAAATGTGTGACATTGCAATAATTCAGGACTTTGAAAGTCGAGATACAAAATTTACATTGTACATTCACAACAACAACAACAAAAAATTACAAAATTCTCGCCTCGGCTCAAATTCGCCGCCGTCCATCGCTCAACAACACTCAACAGCATGCAATTGATTATCTCGTATGACATTCACACATACTAACAGCAGATAAAACATTTTAACGTAAAAAAAAGCCTCCCAGCCGAATTAGCCTATGCAGGAATCCAGACAATTTATAACAGTTATAATACAGATTTTTATTTAATCATGGAACCTACAAGAGATCTTGTAGGCTCCATGATTGAATGTAGGGTCTGCCCGTTTAACCGGCAAAATCGAGTAAAGTCCAACTCACACTACGAACATTTTGTTGTATTAGAACAGAACAGTTTGTTCGTAGTAAATTTAACCCAACTCCCACTACAAACTTTGTGTTGTACTATTAGAACAAAAACACTGTTCAGAACATGTTTTGCTTGCAGTGTGAGCATCCTCCAAACGCATGGCACGATCATACGTAGAAACTTCTGCTCTTAAGCCCAACTCGCACTACAAACAGTTTGTTTTATTAGAGCAAAAACACTTCAGAACATGTTTTGTCTTCAGTGTGGGTGCCTAGCCAAGTTGACATGGCTTCGTTCGTTCCTACTACGCCATGATGCCTCTCAATGAAAGGTGTTTGTTACATGTACACTCCGGGATCACACGGCTCCATGGGTCGTTCAGCTCCATCCGGCAATAAAACAACCCCTCCCAGCTCTCTGTCCATTTGTTTTATCGAATTCGGCAAAGAGTTTGATTGCCGTGAAGAGCTTATCCATCTGCAATCAGTCTTCAAACATCAACGGTCAGTTGAATTCGCTGGCATTATATTCATACGTGTCACGTGATCAGCAACGTATCGTGCGATCACGTGACCGTCCGTACGAAAATAATGGCGGAAGTTCAACCGGTCATTGATGTTTGAAGACTGATTGCAGACGGATGAGCTCTTTATGGCAATCAAACTCTTTGCCGAACTCGATAAAACAAATGGACAGAGAGCTGTGAGGGATTGTTTTATTGCCGGATGGAGCCGAATGACCCATGGAGCCGTTTGATCCCGGAGTGTACATGTAAGTTCATTGAGAGGCATCATGGCGTAGTAGGAACGAACGAAGCTATGAGGTGCCCAGAAACAGAAAAATCAGTTCGGAACAAATCAGGGCTCGAAATTGCCACAAGCCTGGCAGCCCGTGGCTGGTGAATTTAGAACTTGTGTGGCTGAATATAGTTCTAAAGCTAGCTAACCAGCCCCACTGGCTGGTTATAATTGAAGAATTTCACCTTTGTATAATGAAATATACCAGCCCGATGGTCTGGTAAAGTTTTTTTGAGATCCAACTTGTTTGATATTGCGAAGCTGTTTTGCCCTGAAACAAGTTTTTCTTCAGTGTGTGGTGATCGTGAACATGTGTCTGAACATTTACCAACAGTTATCCAATCAACTGGCAGCTGTCGGTCATGTGACGAAGCCGCTCTCACAGGACACAACAAAATGACCTCGCTGCTCCATCGCGGCGACTAGCGGTCAAGAGAAAATGTTCGCAGTGTAAGGTTACCACGAACAAAAACACGAACAAACTGTTCTGTTCTTTAATACAACAAAATATTCGTAGTGTGAGTTGTGCTTAGCCATGCGGTAACAGCTAGGTGCAATCTGAGTGTATTTGGGCATTTACCAAATGGTCACATACGATTGGTCCTGTGACATCCGACATCGGCGCAATCACATTCATAAAATGAAGACAGACCTCCAGGAAGCGATCGATTGAAATTATCCTTTGGTGGGCCTCGAAGTGCCCCATCACAAAATAAAAAGCATATCATTTTCTTGTGAACTCCCGCCAATTTTATTTTTCTCAAATGTGTTTGGCCATTTGTAATATGATTTTTCTTAAGAAAAACAAAGAAGCATGCTCCATTAGAGTGAGAAATAAAATAGCTAATTCGCACAACTTCGTTTTGGTCTCGTGTAGAATTCCTCGGTCTTGCGCCTCGTGACATTGACATGTCTGATGTCTGAGATGCCCAGGTCAAAATATTTAAATACAGATAATTTCATTGGCTTGTTTAAATTGGGCAGACATGTGACTTGATGCTTTGGGAACAGCTTTCGAAAAGAATTATCTCCCTCCAGATATTCGTCTTTTGTGGCCGATAGGTGGCGCAGTGTGAAATACATGCCGAATCATAGCGATGAGCGAAAGGGAAGTGTTAAGTGAAACGTGAAATGCCCTTAGCAAGCTAAGATGCAATGTGAGGTTCCCAAAAACACGAACATTCTGCCATTTTGTTGTGTCAGGCGAGAGTGGCTTCATCACATGACCGACAGCTGCCAGTTGATTGGGTAACTGTTGGTAAATGTTCAGACACATGTTCGTGATCACCACACACTGAAGACAAACACTGTTTTAAGGATGAAAGCATGATCCGAAAACCAAACATGTTTGATTTCACGAACTTGTCCCTCGGACAGAATGTTCAATGTTTCTGGGCACCTCACATTGCAGACAAAACATGTTCTGAACAATGTTTTTGTTCTAATACAACAAGGTGTTCATAGTGTGAGTTGGGCTTTAGCTGCCGGACCGAAATGTCCGGCAGTCAACAACCGATACTTTATCCGCCATTTTCTTCACTCAAAATAATGAAACCCACCCTGTAAGTTAAATCTCGGACTTTGAATCCATTCTAAACTATTCCTGGATAGTTTATTCGAGCATTCTCACAGCTTCCCTGAACCGAGAAGACAAATTTTCCACCATGTTTAAAGTCTTCAGCCAATGAAAAATCACTACCACTACATTCAATAGAAATCAGTATTATAAAATATCTTGTAGGGCTGCGTGTCAGACTGGAGTCAAACGACCCATCAGTGTCGGGCTTTGTGTGAGATTACCTGGGTATTGACAAGTTTATTCCTCAGATGTTGGGACCTTCACACGTTTTCAGTCCCTACCACTACCAGTCTGGTAGCTTTCGGTGGAGGGATTTTGCGATATGGGAGTTTGGGTGAGATTTCTGTAAGATTCAGTTAATATTTCTTTTACCTAAGGATCGGGCATTAATTGTATTTAGAAACAGTTGAAAGGCAAGGACCCTGATGAAACACTTACATGGAAAACTGCAGAGGAGACTGTCAATAGATCTCTTTTGAGTTATCTCCCCTATTAATTTAAATTTTGCTAATTGGTATTAAGTTTGTGCAAATTTCGCAGAATTTATTTATCATATTTAGTTTCAAAGGCAAGCATGACAATTTTTACTTTACCTCCAATTTAATAATGAATATAATAATGTTCTATTTGCAGCACTAATTTCTGAATGCAAATTTCCTGGATTTTTTGTCTCCCACTTGTACGATCAATGATGTTGAATTAATTGAAAACTGATACAATACGCACATTCCTCTTTGCCAATATTAATCAACATTATTATAGCCCGAAAAAATTGATAATTACTCAAGAGAAAAAAATTCACCAAATGAATGCCCTTTGTTCTTTTCAATCTATATTAATGAATAAGTATGACTCAGAACTATGTAATCATTTATTTGTCAGGAAACTGATTATGCCTACATGTATCTTATCTGGCGAGAAGTATTTCCATGAATAAGAAAGAATTCTTCATTTGTATTTTCAGCAGACAGATGGTGACGATATCCGCCGTCAAGGGAGAGCACTACATCATCACTTCCCCGCACTGTGATGACATGTTCAACCTATTGCTTCTGTTTGTGGATGGACTCAAACAACGATCAATATTTGCTGTAGCTCTAGATAATGCCTCCAATTTTGGTAAGATTGAGGCAGTGTTCCTCTCTTCTGCTTTAGAGTTCAGACCATATTCTCTGACATTTCCCTTAAAGTCAGTTAAAAAAACTTATGTAATAATCCAATGACATAAAAGTTTTGTTGCAATTACCAACACGTTTATCAAACTGATGACAAAATAATAGCGCTTTCACTTTCGATATATGTCTTTCCAAAAGTCGGACATATCATGTGTAGGCAATTTCTGTCTATATGACTTCTATTTGTTGGCCTGAGACGATAAAGTTTCAGAAATGTACATAAATCAAATTAATAACAAAAACTGGTGCCAGACCATGTTTTTGGATAGAAATTTTTACCCCAGTTCATGAGTTGTGCGGATCATTATCAGCAGATGAAATAGCTGATCTAATTTGTTCTCAACTCTCATTTAGCGAGAGATGTCTAAGGGAATATTGTGCGACATGTTAGATAATTTTTTCAGAGAAATATTTCTCTCTTGTCTCTATTCAGGGGTGCCCACTCAGAGTGTGATGTGTGGATATCTGATCATCCTGGATAAACCATGGGAAGATTTTAATCAGGCCTCGGATGTCTCAGGGATGTGTAAGAGAACAGGACAGCAGGGAACACTGCCAAAACGTGGTGTCTATATTCATAACAATGACTGGTGAGCCATCAGCAGACTGTTGGTACTTATATAATATCTCTGTAGTCTTGATAGTATAGAACCTAACCTACATGTAAGTATGATGCTATAGCGTTCCATTTGAACATAATTGAATTAATTATGCACATACAAGTACATGTAATAGATATTGATCAGGAGGAGTTCTTGCATGAGATTTTGCAATGATTTGATTGGTCAATTCAAATTTTCAAAAAGAAA